>VZSF01002706.1:695487-803909 GCA_013398295.1 Chionis minor | reverse complement strand
TTTTTGTTGTTTTGTTTTTAAACACGCTTCAATTCAGTAGCCCAATGTGAAAAGTTCAGGATAGCTGGTCACTTTTTTGGCATTATATTCATAAATACAGCAATTTGTTACTCTGTTTATCCTCAACTAGAAAGGAGAGATACACCATGAAATCAGTAATCATATCATACATGTACTAGCACTGTCTGCATATTACTTTTTTCTATCAAATTTCTTTATGAGGGAAGCCATGATAAAACTTCTATTTTACAAAAGCTTAAATTTAAACATACCCATGTTGAGATGGTTTTCAGTAGCTCACTGAATAGTGATGCCTTGTAGCGCGTCAAGTAAAGCTAAAAGGCTTGGTAGGATCTTTGGAAAATAAATGGAACAGCACAGATTAATATAAAGGTACAATTTCTTTGTGTATAACTTTTTTTTTAAATGACATGTCATTACTCACTCAATTTCTTTCTGTTCACTTTCTCACAAGGAGAAGTAATAGAAATATTCCTGAAAGGTGAATTTGGGACTCCAATACCTTAAATATTAATCAAAAGCAAACTTCTAATTGTGTTACGGATTTAGATAAAATCCTATTATTGCATAGAAGATGACAAAGAATTTCTGTAATGAATCACTATAATTTAAATACTTTTGTCAAAATATTAAATATTTAAAAGACACCGGCCATCTCGTATCTTCATATATGAGAACAAATTTGCAAACAACTGTAAAGAAGAAATGAATTACAGAATTATATAGTATTTCACCAAACAGTAATGTTTCAAGTATGATCATGTATTCTAACTGATCTGCCTGTCATGACTTGGAGGTAATCTATTGGTCCCATGTATTTAAAGAAAAGCTTTCTTGTACGTGAGCAACGTTACAAAGATATATACATCACTGATTTAAAAAAAGCAAAACCGCATGCTTCACTAGACATTTACCTCAATGTGTTCTTACAGTAGCTTAATTAAATACTCACTATTAAGTACCACACATAGCGCGACTTGTACAAAATTTAATTCGGAAGTATTCAGAAACACTAGCTGAAAAAAACAGAGTATTTCCTTACAAAATCCTGGCAAATCAGCATACTCCTTTGGAAATGTCTATTACTATCCATTATCTGATCCCAAAGGATAAACTAGAGAAACCATTATTAAGTTTTGAACCCAATTCTATTATAAATATTTAGCATCCTGGGAATACTCTGAGCTCTCCTCTTTATTTTGCTCTTGAGATGTCAGCTAAAGGAACTGTTCAGTTTTAAATGTATCAAATAATGAAATACTGGCATGTTTCTCCTTTTTCTTGAGCAGTATGTTCTATGAAAACAAATAATATGTTCTTCCTCCATCAATTACTGTTTGTCTTGATTTGTACATAGGTTATCATGCTCTGCATCACAATTATTTCCATCTATATATTGCAGACAAATAGGTAACAAGGAAATTAATTTACTAAATTATTAAACTGTTGTTTACATGAGAAAATAACTTACCTTGCAAATCTGCACTATCAACAAACTGTTCATTTTAAAGATCTGGCAAGTATAAAATTAGCTGTTACAGAATTACAGGGTTTGAGTAGTGAGCTGCTGTAACAGATAAATACGTACAGCAAGCCAAAATGCTAAGAAAAAACACTTAACATTGAAGGCGGCCAAGTAAATTGCAACTTTTTTTTACTTTTTTTTTTCCCTCAAGAACAATCCTTCAGTAGCTATTGTAATAAGTGTGCTAGAGATTGTAATTTCAGCTCCAGTTCACAACAGTAACAAGGCTGTCCTGGTCACAGACCTGCTATTTTTAATCCTTTCCAATTCTTCTGCCTAATCGCTTCATAGGCAAGGACGGAATTGTTAGCATTCACTATAGTGAATACAGAGAGCAAAATTTTCAAGCTTACATACTTTACATTGGACAACAAAATCCATTTTTAGTCACCAGCATAAAAAGCCTGGATTTTCCAATGCAGTGCCTCTCTCTTTGGTATCCAGGAAATTGCCTACTAACTTCAGATTTCAGAATATTGTTTTTCATACCATAGGCCGAGTAGCCAGAAATAAATCTACCTGGCTTACATGTAGTCTTTTAGGAAAGCTAAAAGAAAGCCCTAATAAAAACAATAGTCTCAAACCACTTGCTTTGAGTAGCAGATACACAAAGTCTGCAAACACAAAAATAGCGCAGAGGTATTTATCAGGTTACTATTCGACATTGTACTGTAGCCACTTTAAAGTGATGAGACAGATTATACATGGTACCAACCGCTCCCAGGGTTTTGCAGAGTTATGCTTATGAAAGGTTAAAAGCAGGCACTAATACAAGTATCATGACTCTTTTCAGGCAGTAGGTGAAACCTTGAAGAAAAAGTGGCTCTGTCTTCAAAAAAGTGACCTGACCTTTGCTTTGGTGGGTTTTTACTCTGCAAGAAATAAAAAGCAATGCATGCTTTCCAATGCATCCTTTCTAGCCAATAAACTATTTTGTTCTATCACTCAGCACAAAAGGACTACATTTTATAAAGATCAAATAGCATGTTATTAGAGCTAGCTAATGATAGCCCCACACGTCATACTAGAAACAAGCTTCATAGACCTGGCATATGTCATATGAATTATGAACAGAGTAAATACATAATGGGCCAAGAACCTTTGATATGCTTACTAATTAGAAATAATTCTCATCGAGCTAAATATATTTAATTTTACAATGACTTTGCAGTTCTGTGGATATCAAAGGCATCACAAATCCAGCATGCTTATCATTTATGACACTTCTGCTCTGAGAATTTCTTGCAGCATGCAAAGAACTCTGTAGGGAAACTGTGATGTGTTGCACAAGCAAGCTAACCTAACACTGACCTGATGATTAATAAAATCTGTTCAAAACCCACAACAAAACATAATGTTTTTACCTGTGATTGATGAAGTGTTTCTGATACAACCTGCAGTTCAGTATAAGCAGTAGCGCTGGGTTGTTTTTTTTTTTGGACACAATACACTGCTAGTGAGAGTAATTCTAGTCTATGATGTAGTCGTAAAGAACCCCTTCTGTTAATAGACTTTTAAGTATTTAAATATATTTAAGCCTAGTGTAAAATGCTACTTTTATGGAGCCAGATCCTGCCGTCTTCGCACAGCTAAAACTTCCATGGAAATCAATGGGAGGTTTATAAGTATAAAAATAAAGAATGGCCAGGGTCACTAGCATAATACAGTTCTGCTGTTATGCTTTATGTGTATGCTCAGACTTTCTCTGTCACTTTCTTGCAAGAGTATAAGAGATGAAACTACAGAAATCCATGTGAAATCAAGAAGATAAACACACTCTTTAAATAAAGAGTATGGCTTCAAGAGACTATGGCACAAACTGTTAGTGCATTTTTTGGTTTGGCTAAAATATTTAAATATTGTTTAAAAAATTTAACTTTGTCCTGAATATTTACAATATATTAAGTGAATTTTAGGAAGAGCGAAGTTTAAAAAAAATTCTTAAAGTTCAACAACAATGACCTCTTTTTGGAGAACTGTAGCAATGCCCATGACGGCAGAATTTGGCTCCGTATATTCTGTTAGCAAAAACCAGACTGTTTATATAATGTCAATTCCTTTTTTAAAAGTTACTAGAGCTATAAACACTGTGGGCCCAGCCCTACAGGTTATACTTTCAAATTTCAGGGAGCGTTTGCCTCAGCGAACTACAAGGATCTGTGCTTTATTCGCAAAAACCAAGTATTTTGGGCATAAACTTTTGGGTACCAAATCAAATCAACTCAAGGGACTGATCCTGCAGACCTTACTCCAATGGAGATCCTGGCCTGCAGAAGGTCCAAACCCTTCCGTTCGCACTGGAGTATTTCCAGCCAGCCTTGCCCCAGCAAGGCAGTGCCGTATTCCCGTTGACTTCAATGGGGCAACTCTAACGAGTCACGAGACTACGGCTAGACCCCAACGGCATTGCTAAGGGACCGGTTCACAGATAATTCATTATTTTTAAGTGATGTTTGTGTATTCCACTTTCAACCAAGCTTTGCTTCCAGCCGTAAAGGCCGTCAGTTTAACAACGGGATGGTTTTGGGGTGTGTTGTTGGGTTGGGTTGTTGCCAGGCCGGCTGCTGACTCGCGCCATTGTTGATTTCGCTGTTGTAGGGGAAAGGCTCTAGGGCGGCAGATAAGGCTGTTGCCATGGTGATGAAGGAGATTCCGAGGGAGGAGTCTGCAGAAGAAAAGCCCCTCCTTACTATGACATCACAGGTGGGCGGAGCGCGGGGCTCTGAGGAGGCCGGGGACACAGCGCGGGATGCAAAAGCCCCACGCGAAACGCGGCACATGCGGCCCGTGGGGAACCTCAGCTGCTCCTCAGCTTCCCCGTGGCGCACCCGCAGGTGCAGCGGAGCTGGTGGAACCCATCTGCTAGGGGATCTCCCACCAGTCTCAGCACGGTGCCCCACTGACACGGGGGAAATAGCGTGGGGTAAATAACGTCATCGCTTGGGGGCTGAGACGTTTTGACATGGAAACGTAAACAAGAATGCATTTTTTCCCCCCAAAATAAAGGAATCTGGAGAAAGTACGGTATATGTCAGTCACCAAAAAGTTACTTAAAACTAATTTCAATTATCATTCATGCCATCAACAGTCACACCGCAAGTATTCATTTGCAGTGCACATATAAAATACTCATACTCAATGCATATATGAAATAAGAAACAACCTCTTCACAGTAGTATCATTTTCACTATCTCAGATCCCATCCATAAGCTCTCACTGGGATTCTACTCCTGGTCCAGGTCAGAATATGTTAGTTTGCAAACTCCATTGCTTTCATTTCTCTAACTTCAGTCAAAGGAAGGACATAACATCATCACACTAAACCTTACACCTTGGAGTAGCCATCGAACCTTGGGTAGTTTCTTGAAGACAGTGACTGAACACTACCGTAAAACACAGCACTTCCATCTCACTACGAGTGGATTTTATTCTTTCCTGTCGCTCACATACATGAGTTTGTTCCCCAAGCAAATGCATTTAGTTTACTGTTAATATTTAGCACACACAAGTTATTCCTACTCATCAGGAGGTTTACTAGAAGTAAGCTTACCACGTGAGTTGTTCTTTTGTGAGAGCCTTCAACAAAATCCACAATCCTGTTTTATTCCTTTCACATTTTAAGATAACAGATACTGTACTTTTTGAAACAATATTTAAGATGCACACAAGGCCAGCACATACTTCTCTCAGAGAGCATCACAGATGTGCTGCACTAATACACACACATTATAGAAATATCATCTACTACTTTGGAAACCAGGTCTGCCAATCTCCTCCCTCAGCCCCTGTTGAACACCATATTTCGCTTGTGGTGAACTCTAACGTCTGTGAAGTAATTGCCCAGAGGAAAAGGATGCTCCCTTTAAGGCATCTAATTTTCTACTAAGTGATTAACAAACAATTAGAAACCAACATAAAATGCTGCTGCCTCTACCTGCCCCCACGAAAAAAAAAAAAAGTGTTCAAAACTTCCATTGGCTTCAACAGGGCCAGGAGTTCAGCCTGGGTTCATTAAATGTTTAATGCACCATTTGTAGTGGTTGTCAGTCTACTCAGCAATAGTCTATGATAAAGTTATGAGTAAAATGCTTGTGTCTGTTAGTCAGTGTAATTTCTTCCACTAAACACAAATACCTACTTCCCTGCTATGCACCAAAGGGGTGCAGAAGCCAAAAGGAAGCAGGATCAAGTGAAAAAGTGAGTATTTTCCATAGCCATCTCTGCATCATGTACGTGTGGTGTGCGGTTATGTGGCCATATTGCATACATCATTTGTATTCTAATTGTCTGGCTGTAATGTTGTTTTGAGATGCTTCCTCGTTAGTGTGCCGGTGTAAACCTCTCGTTCAGACCATTCATCCAGACTAACGCACCGCTATATACATTCGTCATCGCCATCAAAGTGTTTGTCTCCGCTCTTTACATGATGAAACAGATGGACGTGGTTGCTGCTCACAGGGTGAAACACACAAGTTCCAAATTGGCTGCACACAGGTTTCCCAAGCCAGATGAAATTGGGTCATGAGAATAAGGCCTGGTCCTTCCAAAGTTACCACCACCGAACCCAGTCAGGCACCTCTATATCTTAGGAAGGAATTATATACGTTAGGTACCTATGCTGCCCCATCCCTACAACTAGCTAAGCAAGAAACCTGCAAATAAAATGCAAGGATCGAGCCTGGATAGATGAGTACTGGCTTTTGTGAAAAGGAAAAAAAAAAAAAAGAAATCTCCCATTTCCAAAGTCGTCGATGAATGGAGAATCATTCATGTCTGACTGTGGAATCAGACTCTGCAGGAAGCATAAGTAGAATCTGACACGCAAAGAAGAGATTCTAATCTTTAGTTTGAGAGAATTAATTAGTGATAATGTACAGAAGCCCCTGATTTTATATTTTAACAGATGCCTCTTTGCTCTTTTCCTCTGGAAAATGTTCTGGAAAACGTTAGAAATATATCCAGCACAGAACAAGTCAGATAAGTACTCACATTTCATTGTTATGCTCCTAAAAAATCCCTGCTTGTAAGATATGACACATTTCTTGACGTAAATACTGTGAATTAAATTTTAATGCAATTTCCAATTCACACATTTTTCTATCATCAGGTATTATTTTATATCATCACATCTAGAAGCAAATCTTCAAATAACATGAACCAAACACAATATTGCAGACTCCAATGGGGCTATGCCAATATATGGCAACTGGGAATCTTGACCATCATTCCAGCATTAATGAGTATACTACAATAAACAGAGGGGTATTCTTGACAATTGAATAGGCCTTTCAATAGCTTTGATTTTTTTTATTCTGTCTCAATTCCCTTCAATGAAAATCGCTATTGGTGAGAGAAAGCATTCAGTAGTAGCCCAATTTAACACCAAGCATCAACAGAGAGTGAGTTTTCAGTACGAATGGGATTTTGTAAAACCTAACTCTATACCATGTTGCTGTCTCCCTTTATCTTTTTAAAGATAATTCAGAAGGGACTGGAACAAATGAAAGGTTAGGGTTTTTTATATGAATAGGACCTAGAAAAAGTGAAATAAAGTCTGCTGAAAGTTCAAAGGTTAACTGGAAGTTAAGCTATGAACCAATATACGTCTAATTGAAGCAGAGACATAAATGAGAAAAATCGTGCATAAAAGTTTGATTTGTATTCCAAAATAAAATTTTTGTTTAACCTCTTCACAGCTTCTTTGCATTTGTCAGGAGGAAAAAGCTCACTTCAGAATTACTTTCTAATGAGAAATTTAAACCTAAATATCCCTTGGAGTCAAAGTTTAATAATACAGTCAGCTATGAAATTCCCAATTTACTACAGGTCAGCAGACTTCAAAAGATCTGATTCAATAAAGTACTTTGATCCACACTTACACTTTAAAATATCATTAACTACTTAATTGAGCAAAAAAAACTATTGAGCAGCAAAAGAGTACACGCTTAAATGCCTTGCCAGCCTGATTTTAAACAAACAAATCTCACACTGTCACAAAAGTTATTTGTCACAGATGCATCACACCTAGTTTAGATTCTTCATTAGAGTACACAAATTGGAAAGCTAGTGATGGTAGGATCCCTATAAACATAATAGAAGGAAATAAGACCTGCAGGATGTGATTCATGTCCAAGATGATCCTGTAGCAAATTACTCTGGTATTATATGGAACAAAAATGGGAGTTCATTAAAAATTCACCAATAAGAAAAGAAATGCAAAGTATATAATGAAAGCTATCCCCACTTCCGTCTATAACTAAAAAACATGGAAGTTGCTTACTTAAAATTTACATGAACTACACAGACATTGATCAGAGTACAATTTTGAAACTGATTGTTCATAATTTAAAAACCTACAGAACACTTAGTTTTAGAATTTGAACGGGAAAGAAGAAATTTTAACAGTTGAAGTCACATTACATTTCCTCACTTCAAGGGCGGTGAGGCACTGGCACAGGCTGCCCAGAGAAGCTGTGGCTGCCCCATCCCTGAAGATGTTCCAAGGCCAGGTTGGATGGGCTTGGAGCAACCTGGTCTAGTGGAAGGTGTCCCTATTCATGGCAGAGGGGTTAGAACTAGAGGATCTCTGACGTCCCTTCCAACCCAAACCGTTCTAGGATTCTATGCTGAAATTCATCCTGTCCCATGAAAAAAATTGAGGCTACAACNCACTTAGTTTTAGAATTTGAACGGGAAAGAAGAAATTTTAACAGTTGAAGTCACATTACATTTCCTCACTTCAAGGGCGGTGAGGCACTGGCACAGGCTGCCCAGAGAAGCTGTGGCTGCCCCATCCCTGAAGATGTTCCAAGGCCAGGTTGGATGGGCTTGGAGCAACCTGGTCTAGTGGAAGGTGTCCCTATTCATGGCAGAGGGGTTAGAACTAGAGGATCTCTGACGTCCCTTCCAACCCAAACCGTTCTAGGATTCTATGCTGAAATTCATCCTGTCCCATGAAAAAAATTGAGGCTACAACACACAAGTTGTCAAAAAAAAAAAGATACCTTTAACTCCACCAAGTACTTAAGATATTTTTATAGTCTGAGGTATTAGTTAGTATTCAGGAACATTTTTATTTTTAAAGTGAACTTCATTTGCATGCCATCTGTTGATCTAAGCACATTTAATATTTGCTCAAGGGCTTGAGTAAAATATTCAAACACTTCTACTGCCTAAATTTCACTGATTGCCCCCCGCCCCCGCACACCCCTTGGTTGGTTGGACTTTTTGTTTGGTTCTGGGATTTTGGTTGGCTGGGGGGTTTTATTGTTGTTTATAGTTTGTTTTGGTGTGTTTGGGTTTTTTTTTTTACCTCCTTTTTAAAATCTGGTAGGAGATCTTTAATTCTTCCTTTCAACTTTATAAAGGAAACAGAGTAAAGATAGCTAATATTCTGCTCCCAAAGTTGTTAGTAGATTTTGTGTAACAAGGACTCGCTACATGAATTTGACTGCATAATCCCAGTTTTCCATATAAAAGTTAACAGTCCCATTTGAGTCAATCATGTTAATTCTAAGCTTTATAGCATTAGACATGTGTTGACTTACAGCCCGCTCCATAAATGTTTACTAAATAACATTATAGCAGAATTGCAGAAAGTTAAAGTGAATGTAAATAGCTTCTGTTCTCTTTTATACCAATCTAAACCAGAATTATCTCAGTTTTAACTAATTGATATACATTAATGTAAAATGAGGCAAAAATCATGCCAGTTTCAGATAATGACAATAATTGAGTTTGGACTACAATAAGGCACGGTACATTCCAATCTACTCTCTGAAGAACAGTGGCAATTTCTTCACTGATCTTAGAAGGACCAGACCTGAGATATATTTTTATATAATTTTTAAAGAATTAATGATAAATTCATAGCAGTACTTTCAATACATCTCACATATGTCTCATTTGATTTATTATAAAATTTTTGAGTAGTTTAGCAGGTGACACTTAAGTCCTACAGATAACTTCGTTCATCTATTACTAAAACAGGGTAATTACAAGAAGAGTAAAAAAGGAAACACAAAATTTATAAATGCACACTTAGCAGTACAAATACTGATTGATTCTTTACCTCTAAGTTAAATACTGCTCAATACTATTATTGCTTTTAGGACAGTATGCATAATTTCAGCAGAAATATTCTCATGAGTTTAATAAAGTTGCCTTGACAATATGCTTAAATGTCATACATTGGCTGCTTGCCTAAAGTTATACAGATTTCTCTGTCACATAAATTAAATACATTTCCCATGAAACAACAGTTTTAATTTGAAATTATCATGAGAATTGATGGTGTAATTTTTTCATGAAATAAAAACTATACCATTTCATACATTTTAAAATGCCGTACCATTCCATAAGCACAGAAAGATGTGAACAAACTTTTCAATACTATATTATACTCTGCTTTTTTTCATAGAAATTATTTATGAATAGGAATTAATTTTCAGAAATTTACTGGTTCTTCATTCATGACTAGTCTATGTAAAACTATACTATCTGTTAAAAAGTTGCAAGCCATTTACTACAGTTGTTCTGTGTTCAACCAACTCATCGTTTGTACAGTGAAACTGTTCTACTTATTTGCAAATCCAGAAAAATTCACAAACAGCTTTTGAGTTTCAGGCTTTTCAATCTGCAGAAGACCTTTCAAAGCAAGCACATGCACCATGTCAGATCCCTACGGAGAAAGGCCATGTAACTTAACAAGAAATTATGCCTTGCTGCCTATGGTTGCCCACAGTAATGCATCCAAAAACTACAACCTTATTCTAGATATGATACAGAACTCTATTTTTAAAAATAGAAATCCACAGGAAGGACCAGAAAAATCTACGTGATTTCAAAGTAATTATAGCCTATATGCAAAGATACAGCAAGGGTACAGTAAGGGATGATTTCTGTTGCATGGGAAAATCAATAAAGGGCATTTTCAACACAGCTGAAGATGGAATGGTCTAAGCTTTACAAAAATTAAATTCTGTGAGAAACCATGACACATTTGATATTGTTAGTTCTCTCATCTTCATCTTTACAGTCTTTATGCTGCTATAGCATGAAGACTTGGTCTTAACAAAGCAGCGGTTGTGCATGTTTCTTCTAAATTGACATTTTATTAGGTACGATACTCAGAATAATGCATGAGGCTGTATACAATCCACTGCTGGTGAAACTCTTGAACTTATCTATGGATCACCAGTGGTTCACAAAGAATTTGTTCCATACGCTGGCAGCCACCTTTACTTTCAGCTAATGAAAAACATTAAGTAATTTTCTAATATTTTGTAAGCAATCATCATAGCTGTCCCCAGAGATGCTGCAAAAGTACAAATGTAATACCTGCAATGTGAGTGAAAAAGGACTCCTCTAGTTTCTGTCCTCTGCATCTTATTTAAATGCATTTCAGAACTGTGGTTCTCGGAGTCAGGCTTCCTCTTCAGCTGGAGTTGCCACCCAAAAAGTAATTTCAGTGAATGACACAGAAACCATAATCTAGCATCCTGAGCTACCATTTGTTCCCTGTAGATACTGTCATGACATTTGTGCCTCCTCCAACAGTATAGGTTTCTTCAAGGCTTCCTGAACAGGTAACTGGATTCTGTATCCTTGCTGTTCTACAAAACTTTCCTACCCTCCATTTACTCAGTTTACACGTTAGATTTGTTAGTCACTCAGTTAACTAGCAGGACATTTTAGGAGTACAGACTAGTTACTTCCATAAACTAACATTACAGAAATAATTTCTTTAAAGGAACATTTTGTAATTTCTTGGTGACTGTATTACTTCAAGGTAATTTTGTCTTCAATCACCATTGTAGAGTAGTTCTCCAGTTCAGCTACGGAAAAGGAGAGGCTAAAAAAAATACGGAAAAGAGGAGAGGCTAAAACACAAATTGCAGGGTAACACCACAAAGACAACGCGTAGCCAACTGAAGGAAAATAAAGTCTTCCAACACCAAGGAAGGGGAGGCACTCTGTTGTAGTAAACAGCTTCCTTTACTTAAAAAGTGCATACAACATGCAGATATTAAATGCAACAGACAGATTTACAGTGAATCACCTTTTTATAGGAGTAGTAAAGACCAAGTTGTCAGTCACAGTCAAAATGTGACAAGAGCAACTTTCTTCCCTTTCCCCCATGGCTCTGATCCAGCAAGACTGTTAAGCGCATGCTCAACCTTGAGTTTTGCAGGACATGCTTAAGTGCTTTGCTGGAGCGAGGCCAAAATCCAGGAGCCAGATACAGCTAAAATTCCCAGGTTTAGTTTCCTTTAGGCAGAACAAGAGGAACAGAGGGAAGGAGATGGTGAACTGTGAGATACTTAGTTCTGCCTTGCAACAATACACCATAACTTGTAGAGGTCAACACTCCTGAACACGGACAGGATGCTACTGTGGGACAGGGCTCACAGCAAGAGTTACCACCAAGCAACGCAACTGCTGTTTGTGAAGACACAACACAAGCATGTTACCATTTACTGATTTAGACATCAAGCATAGGTTTTAAACAACACAGCTGGCATGTGAATTTAAAATATTCAATACGGTTTCTCTAGTCATCCTCCCACAGGATGTCTGACTTCACACAAGCCCGCTTTCAGTTGTTTACAATAAGCCCCAGAGGGTCACTTGGCTTGTGTGATTTCAGGTAAGATATTGTCACCTCTGATTCACAGGCCACTCCACACACTTCCTACTACTTGGCAACAGAGTACTGGTTATCACCTGCTGAGCAAGACTAATCTTCAGAGAGGCAGCAACACCAAAGCGCTCTTTGCAGGAGGGTCAAATGAGTTTGTCTCAGTTTTAGAGCTTCCCGCAATTCCCGTTAGGTGGAAGTCAGTTATACTGTGTGCCCTGTGAATTGATTCTCTGTTCTTGTGAAAACCAAATATTTGGCTGGCATGTCGGTTTTGTTGAGACATAAATTCACACTAAGAGCAACAGAGAAAAGATTAACATGACCCTGGCACAAGAAAGGTGCAAAAAGTCACGTAGCGATCACACCTACTATACAATAGTGAATCAAGTGTGTGAGGTGATAATTTTGATTGTGGAATATTTATAAACATGCTATAAAAGTGGGTGAAGAAAAACATAATTCATGCAATTTGAACTTTTACCATGAGCCCAGTGATTTTTGTCAGGAGCTCCTTTTTCAAACCTCCCTCAGTGAGGAGAAAAGGAGGTCTTCCAGTTCTTAGCCTGCCAAGATACTGACCTGCAGACAACTGTTGGGCCAGTACTTCCAGTTATGCTCTGGAGAACAATAACCTAGATTTCTAGTTGTGGTTTCCATTTTTCAGTTTTTAGAAACAGCTAGGTAGTGGAAATAAATGCACTTGTTTCCTCTTACCCTACTGAGCACCACCAAAGAACACAATATGGCAGATGTGTGCAGAACCTTACTATCAAGTAACCATTGCTGTGTATTATACAAATTTATTAGTGACTGAAGTTCACGCTTTAGATACACAAACTGCATCTTAACTGGTTAAAAGAACAGTATAACACTAACTACTCAAATTCGGCTAACTCATTCACGTCTCACCCAAGCAGCAGACAAGTCGCTCAAAGTTCAAAATTATGATTTTGCCAATAGAAAATCTGAGTTAAAAGGTTCCTGCTTTCTCCCACGCTCATTACCACATGTTCATTACCACACCCTGAGCTTTCTAGGTCAGACCATTTCACTGATGCAGCCAGCAGCCCAACCACATTCACCAGCACACAGAACGTGCAGTATGGCAAAAGGTGTAAGTGCCCAGGAGCAGCCTTGCTGCTGAACTGTATAGGGGATTACCCGTCAGTAGTTTGGTGCTTCCTAAATTAGTGCCTCGAGTAAATCAATCAGCCTCATGCGACAAAATGGGCAGAATCCAATCCAAGTAACTTGGGTAGCTAATTACATCAAAGTTTTAGGTGCCTCTTTAACCAGACCTTCTAAAATAAATTCCATATATAGCCAGTGGGAAAGCTAGGTGCCTTTGAGAGCCTCCTGAGGGACAGCCTAAATTAGGCAGGCAGGATCTCCCTCTGGAGTTGCTTTTCTAGGCATTTATCTCTCCCTATTGAACATGGAGGGAATTTAAGCACTTAATTTAAGAGAACTAGTTCACTATGTACTCAAAACATAGGTGCTAATTACCTGCCTAAGTCTGAGTGGAATCCCTCAATTTAGAGCCCAAATAATTTATCTTAAAGACTAGCATTATGTTATGCCCTGCTAACATTAAAAAAAAAACAACAAAACAGCATGCGTGGCGCACTGCAAACAGATCAAGATCAGGAACATAGTAAGAGAGTATATAAATAGAGAATGTCAGGACGGTACCTTACTGATGGCCTCGATGCACTCCAGCACTCCCACAACATAAGCCCAGCACTCTAAGAAGAAAAAGCAGACAAAGCACTTGTAGCCACGAGCAGGGCAGGTTGTGCAGGTGGACGTCGTCAGCTGTAAATGCCACACCAGGTAAGAAGCTGGTGCTCTCAGCTGTTCCCCTGAGCACACCACCACGTGTGCTCCAGCTCCCTCTGCCTTAAGGCCAAACTAAACTGCTCCGTGGAAACTTTTCACAAGAAAGCACTGTCAACTGTCCGCCCTCTTTTATTTTTTCTTNTTTTTTTTTTTTTTTTTTTTTTTTTTTTTAAATCAGGCTACTCCCTTGGCCTTTCATAACTCTCTTATTACAACATAAGATGTAAACCAGGAGCGAAGCAAAAGCGGAGCCATAGCAGTTGCTGTATGTGTACATAATCTCACATTGCCTCTGGCACAGTAAAACACACCAACACCAGCATCGCAGCAGGCACTTAAATTAAAACCATAAGCCAAAGGCCCTGGAGATGAACAGAAAACAAGTTTTTACAAGACAGCAGAGCTGCCGCCGTGGCAGCAGCTGGGCGCTGGCTGTGCCCCTGTGGCGGCGCCAGGCCTGAGGAGAGGCCCCGGAGCAGGCAGTGCCAGGCCCTGAGGAAGGTGCTTTACCAGGCAGGGCATTCCCCTGGGGGCAAGGGGAGAAAAGAAGGCCCAGGAGGATTTAGGGGTGGCCACAGGGCAGAGGAAGAGGTGCTGGGTGGGCGACTGAGGGAAGCTGAGACCAGGCTGGATATTAGCTAGAGGAAAGAAATCCCTCTCATGGCCGCTGCTCCCTCTGAGGGGGCCGGCGCTGCGCCTCCTCCTCAGCAGCATCTCCACTCCCAGCCCCGCACACCCGTGCCCGCATAGGGGGTGATTTTTGTCACCCCAAACCAGTTGCTCCAGCATGATTCACTGGGCTCTCACCTACCCTTCAGGCCTGAGGAGCACCCAGAGGGAGAACCATCGCGAGCTGCCTCTTCCCCTTTTCCTCACAGCAGCTCTGGGGGCAGCATAGAGACCACTGGCCAAACCAGAGCGCAGGGGAAAGGAAAGTTCAGCAGCAAAGGCAGCTGCAGGTAATAAGCTACATCAGCCGAATAAATGCCGACAGCTGGGGAGGGGATGGGTGACAGGGGACAGAAAATGGAGACCTGGTGTTTCCTCTTTGCACAGGCTGGGCTGCCCTGTCGCCCAGGGCCCTGAGGGGAAATATGGCAGACATGGCACCACCGCCTGGGCCGGCCCCTGCGCCTGGTGTCAGACCTCTGCTAAATAATCCTTGTTTTGAGTGGGGCTGAAATTAGCCATCAGATGACACTTCTCACTCTCACAGTATCTCTCCCCAACCTCCCCTATATATGCTTTTTTGGAACAAAAAGTCCAATAGCAGTACCGGGGTGAGAAAAAGCCTCCTTTGCTGTGGTGCTGTCCAACAGCAGCAGTCAGTCACAGAAAGTTCATTTTAATTTAGGAGTATTTTATGCTCTGGATGAGTCTCTTCAGATGAATTGGTAATAGGGAGTATCGCCCTCCAGAGATTTTAGATATCCTTCAGTTAAAGGAGTGTGTGTGTGTGGGGGGGGGTGTTTCTTTAATTAAAATGGCTTTTATAAAGAAAAATTAAGTTCTTGGAGACATTATGAGAATTTATGGCACTCACTGGCTAAATTAGCACTCGGAAATGCACAGTTTCAGAGGCTGAGTCTATACTGCTTGGCGTGTGTACAAATATTGCAGGCATAAACAGGGAGTCTTGCCAGCTGCCCGGCTCCGGCTCCCAGCGCCGCTTCCTCCAGCGCCGGGTGGCGTTGGGCCCCTTTCTTAATTTCGCTTTGCTTCTCTTGTCTGCAATGTAGAGATAATACTTCTCAGCTCTGCGGTGGTGCCAGGCTTGATTCATGAATGTTTTAAAGCATTCTGTGATATTCACCCTGAAAGGTGCTTGAGAACCATAAATTATTACTTTAATATAGATAATAGTTTTCATCTCATGAATGTTTTATAGCAGTACTCCAAATTCATGGCTGATATAACTCTAATAACCTGAGGAGAGTTAAACTAGGGATAAATTTGGTACAATATATGAGGCAGCAAAATAAAATTCAAAGTGTGAGACCGAGGACTTACCAAGTGGTGTTGCGTACACAGTAATATCAGAAACCTACCCCGCTGTCTGCTTACCTACAGCAAAAATATCAGCTCATGGCATTCTTTAAAGTTGAGATTTGATCATGAAATGTCTGCTTCTTCACAAAAACATATTCTTCTAATATGTACTATTGCTATACATATGTAGTTTGTATTTACTGAGAATTAGTAGACTTGATAATGTATTTGCTATCTGTTTTGACCCAGATATTTCAGTTGAAAGCAGATTATTTTTCACGGGAGCAATCCCTTTAAGAAGACACTCCTACAGCTTCCAGTCCTCAGTCATGGGAGCATAGGACAGAGGACAGGGAGGGATCCTCTGGGCCACAGTCCACTTCTCAAAAGCAATCACATTATAAACAGCCACATAGAAAGCTTGTCAAAAGCCATTTTAAATAGTTAGGCTTTTTGTCCCCTACTCTAAAAAAAAAAAAAAAGCTGTTCATACACTTCATTGCTGTGATAGTTAGATATTTTAAATTCCCAGACCAGATCTGTTCATGGCCAGTTTAGATTTCTTTGTTGTCCTGCCAGCCTTTCTCAATAGCTGAAATAACTTTCCTTCTCCAGTGTCATTTTCCCTGTCATATTCCCATATACATGAAGAATAGTTATATTCCTACTTAATCTTTATTTTGTTAGCCTAAGAAAGTCAAACTCTTTTAGGCTCCCTGTAAAATATCTTCTTTATTTCTCTGATCATTTGGGTGGCCCATCTCTGATCAATTTAGTGTATATGTTCACAAAGTAAGAGAGTCAGAGAAGAGGAATCCATTTATTTTTTAATTAAATAAAAATGCCGCAAATGCAGCAGAAAGAAGGCACAACTTAGTAAAAATTAAATCTTGGTGTTTGCTGGCAAAATTGATGGAGTGGATATTACTGCCAATCTTTCAGTTTGATGGTAGAATTTTATCAAGGGACTTTGAACAATACACTGCTGGTATCAAACTAATTAAAGCCCGTTGCTGAGCAGGTTTTCCTTATATAAACAACATAAGAAAGAAATTTATAGGGATGTGATAGACAGCTTTGAAAAGAAAAACATATTTGCCAGACATCTGCTACTTCATACTTTGCTTGAACCCTGGAGAAATGCAGATCTTTGTTGATTCTAGCCTCCTTCCCCTCCCTTCCCATTCTGATTCTCAGCATTGCTGCTGCTTTTCCTGGAGTTTATGCTCTTACCCCCGCAACAGGTTTGGGCAATAAATCCCCTTTCCAGTAGGTCTTCAGTTTTTCTCTTCTGCCCTGTCTCCAGCGGTCTTTGTTCTCATACTCCTTCTTCATTCCCTCCTTCTGCCATACTTTCCTATTAAAGAAAATTTCCATAGAATGTAATGGGAAACTTGATAAGCATCCAAATCTTATGCGATAAGGTACCCTATCGATACACTTTTATAGAAACAGAATATTTTCTGTGAAGTTCTTAACATTTACAGTGATTCCTATACAACCTCTTCTTTCTTCCCTCCTGTCCCCATCAAATGGCGTAGGACTTTTCTTTATGCTGTTAGGATATCACAGAATAGATCATTGAAGATCCAGCTGATCCAGAGGCTTTGACAATCTTTCTGCTGGATGTTACGGTCACCCAAACATGCAACTTGTTGCAGAAGTGCAGCAGCTGCTACTGATGCTAGTTCCTGTAATGGGATGTGTAAATGAGAAAAGAAAAATATATTCAAGCAATTTTTGCTGATACCTGGATTTGATCATAAAGAAACTTTTAAGATATTAGAAGTAATTTGGACGAGAATTAACTAGGCATCCACCTTGTTTTTTTCACCAATAGAAATGAGTAAGTACTGTCACCAAATCATAAACAAAAAAATAAGGTCCTCTTAAGTCTTAAATATTAGTATGAGGTAAAAGTATAGACCTGGAGATAATGTCAGTACTGTAGGGCCACCTTTAATGGAAATCAAAGGTGTGCAGCTCTTATAAAAGCAATTTCCAACCAAGTGTTGATATTTACCAAATTCAGCGAGTAACTTCTGTGAATTGAATGAGATGGCAACCTGGACAATCAATTTCGAGGGTTAAAAACCCACATGATTAGGTCACCTGTAAGGTGCATTTGCACTCTGGTTTTACCACATGCAGAATTAGAGTTTGGGACAGTATCATTGACAGATTTCTAAATAAGTGCCTGTGTTTGCACGTTCTGCTACACACAGTTGGGCAGGCAATCACTCATCTGTCTTCCATGCTACTCATGTAAATTGGTATTTCAGTGTAAAACTGTATGGTCCTGGGCAAATTAATAAGAGCACATATTATACACTCAATCACCATTAGGTGCCAGCTTAAATGCTTGATCCATCAAATTAATGGACTTTTTATTTCAGTAGCTCTGGTATTTTCTTGCAACTTTGTAATACAGAAATCAAGTATTGAACAAGTATTGTTTTGCTGTAGTAACTTTAGAGGCAGTCCTGCTACTGGAGTAGCTAGATGCCAGTAATTAACAAATATAAAATGAGGATGGGCAGATAAGTTTTTTGCCAGTTTTTGTCCATGTTAGCATCCTAAATTTAAAATTTCAACTATATCCGAGAGAAAATTTAAAAAATTCAACAATGGAAGAAGAGTGAGAACAGAATAAAGAGGAGAGAAGAGAGGATAAAAGTAAAGCTGAAATAGCTCCAGATGAAAGCAACAGACAGAGGGAAACATGTTTTACATTATTAAAGATAAAGTAAATGCAGGCCACCCCATCAGACATCCATCTAGCTCAGCTTAGGTCTCAATCCTCCAATCAGAGATAGATTGCAGAGAGGAGACTTTTATTTATGAGACTGTTTTATTGTTTTGTCTTTTTAATCCCTAATACATGAAATAGCCTGTGATACAGAGATTTCTTTTAGGTAGCAGAAAACTAATGCATTCATGCAATTACAATAAAAAGGGAAAACTACTCAAAAACTGTATTACGAGTCTTCACACAGTCAAAACTCATGCAGGAAGTTCGCACATTCACCACGCTCCATCCACTGTCATTCATACGTCTTTGTATTGCAGAGAAGTGATTTCTGTCTCAGCAGGTTATTGTTTAATGGGCTAATGCATATTTGCTAGATGAAATGGTATTGTGCAAGTTCTGTGGGGAGGCATGTTAGTGGTGAAAAAACCAACCACTTCCAAATACTAAAAATGCCCTGCTTAAGTCTCCCAGTGATAGAGAAGGCCAATTTCACCCATTGATTTGAAGGGAGTTACATCAGGCCTTGTATACTTTAGCCCTATAAGCAATAGTATGCAATAATTTCAATGGAAAAATCACCTTGCTGCTTTATTTTTGTGCAATTTGTAAAACCGAATATAATAAAACCAGAATATAATAAATCTAGAATATAATAAATCTAGAATATAATAAAAGAGTGACTAAAGTTTGTTTTATTTTAAGCCCAGAGCTATTTGTACATCTTCTAATTGCAATATCTTACTCTCTCACGATCAAAAATAAAGCGCATGGTATTGTAAGAATATGCTTTACTTCTTTAAATTCTGCACCTCAACAACACTTTGTGACCCTGGGGTTTTTTGTTGCTAGCTGGTGAATGAGCAACAAGAAAGCAGACCCCTTCTGAGCCCCTCCATCGACGACTTTCTCTGTGAAACTAAACCAGAAGCTGTTGCAAGGCCTGTAACATCAAATACTGCAGGTAACAAAATTCTTTACTGTCCCTCACTAGAGAGAACTAATTTTAGTTTTATCTTAGTTATGGTACATTTTTGTCAAGTGATTTCTTGGTTTGTTACCATTTGCACAAAATTACAAGCTGGTATTAAATTACAATTGCCTGATCTATTAGTAGAAAAAATTGTGTTTGTTACATTTGAGGGCGAATCTGATGTGATCCAAATCACATGTATTCTGGCAGATCTCCAGGGCTCAATTAAAGGGAACTTGTTGAAGTTCAACAGGAAGCACGTGTCTGTTTGACCAATTCTCAATCTTTGTTTTTGTAAAAGTTTAACCTATAGGTAGGCCACATTTAGTCTGGTTTTAACCAAACCCATTCCCTACTTTAGAAAGATTTTCTTCAATAAAACCTTGGATGGGATGTCAGAGAAAAGGGAAGAGATATCAAAACAGTTTATCCAGACTGAGTTTGGACACTTTACTACTAAAAGGACCTAATGCATTTCTTAGCTTCTTTGTGTTGTGGTGAGACAGTAGTGCAGATGATAAGTAAGAGTGAATCCCGAAAGCTTTTTGCATTAAATTGAATTATATTTGAAGTATATTGTCCTTTGGAAGTGTTTCTAGAAACTGGCCTCTTCCTATTTGGTATTTGTGCAAAGGCTGAGAAGATCAACTGAGATACACTAAAACCACCATAGCAGTGCCATGTTCTATTTCTGTCTCATAAAATGAATTGGCTTGTTAGAAGCCATTTAATTAAAATCTATATACATGCAAAGTATTAAAATGAATAATTGACAGCTGGATGATTATCTTCACATCTGATTAATATGTGTCTAAAGCAGTATGCAAGTTATAATAACAAAACCTGAAACACTAAATTAAATAACAATTGTAAATAATATTTTTTCCTCTAGATGTAGCTAAAGATATTACAGGGATGAACAGAAATATTTCAGGTTGTTTAAGAGTGGTGTTTGTTGTAAAAAAGTAAGTGTCTGTAGATCCTATACCCGTCTTGCATATCTACCAGATTTGGGGGGGTTAATTCTATTTATTTAATAACAAAATAAGCGTTTCTTGTTCTATGAAGATTGATGAAATTCAGTGATTTACCAAGAACACAGATAAAGCGTTGCAAGAGATAATACAAATTGATCTGTCAAAAACACCTGCTCTATAAAATGATGGTAAAGGCAGAGTTTTCCTTTTATGTGCTAAAGAATTTTAAATCTTACTTTTTAAGCAACTTTTAAATAAAGAACTAAGACTGAACATACCTTTTATACTGATATAGTCTTTAACAGAAATAGCAGTAGAATTTATAATTATATTCTATATTTATCCCCCAAAAGATGAAAAACAACCTCAGTAGAAACCATTACTAAACATACCATTATTCCTTTATGACCCAAGAAGCTGTCTACTCTTCAGCATTTTCTCTAATGGCATGTGGCACAACAGTAGTGCCCTGAGCAGCTGTTACCAATACTAGATAAATCATAAGATTAAACCAAATCTTATCTAAAAGCTCAATTGTACAGGGAACCCTCACAACATAAGAAAATCTGTGGAGTAAGGCCACAGCCTTAAGACCCAAGATGTCTTCAAGATTTTCAGAGGAAAAGCCTTTTATGCAAATCAAGCTCTTTTAAACTGCATCCACTTAAGCACCTGAAACCCCTAGTCATATTTAAATGTGCTGGTTATCATCTTTAGCCAAGAAATACACATCTACTCTAGTGAAATGCAACTACAGTAGTAATATTTTTCCAATTAAAACAAATTTTTAAAAGCGAGCTATTTGAATTAGAACAACAACATTGAATTCTAACATTTTGTCTCTAAGTATTATCAGCAGGTCTGGATCTCTTGGATCTTAGTGAACCTGTCTTACAAACCCAAAACAAAGCAAAGAAATCAGAGAATCCATCAAGAACTGAAGGGTTAAAAGCTTCAACCCACAGAAAGAAGACAGACAATTCTGACCTTATCAGTGTGGATACTGAGCAGAAAGACCAGGCTGTCAGAGTTTCAGACAAGTCTTCACTAGATTTAGGTAAGAGCGTAGCTCTTTTATCAGTGCTACTTAGCCTTGCTTAGCACAAGTTTCCCGTTGCTGTTATCACAAAATAACCAGCAACACCAGAATTCGTGTTGCACCGCATTTTAGCAGGGAGCGTTACCGTTGTTCCACATTATAAACTACTTGAAACGCTTTGTTACTGTAAACACATTTTGCATTTGCCTTTGCCGTTGTAGCTATTATGTTGTCACTAAATGTGCAAACAAAGTTTTGAAAGGATTCTTTCAAAAAAGAATTTAGTCAAGGTCAGTGTAAAGGTAGAAAAATTTATAGGGGTGTCATGGGAGATTGGTAAAGCACACAAATCAGAGGCAGCCCATACCGGATTTCCTTTTCATAGCTGCAGATGTCAGAAATACACATGATATTTGTAAATGCTGCTTTATCTATGCATACAAGAGGAAAAAAGTCCATTCCTGAAAAAAGAGCTGTATTTGCACAGACTGGGGGAAAAAAAAAGTCCCAAGCACAACTCAATATCTGCCAAGCATGATCTATAGATGAGCTTTGGAAAAGGTGAATTTAATTTAGTTCCATCCAAACTAAATTACTTGCAGTGCAACTGAGAAATTTGCAAGGTAAATGCAATTTATACCAAGGTAGCAAATTTTCCATTCATCAGCACCGAAATTCTTTTAGAGAACTTGATCTTCAAACAGGAGCTGAACATTTGATTTTTGCAAAGCCACTCCAACATACGACTGAATAATATCAATTGCCAACACAGTCATTTTTAAATGGTAGTCACTAAAAGAAGTTTTATTTTTACAATTTGACTACAATTAGGAAATTAAGAAGTATCCGAAACTATCAAATACTTATATAATTTTATCAACAGATCTAAATTACACACAAATCACTGATTTTAAGTTGAGAGTTCAGCTGACATTCTGACCATGAATGCTAATAGATTTAGAAAAATGATGTGCATACCCAAAGATTTTCACAGAATATGAGCTAGAAAGTTGCACAACATTTCTGTATATCGGACCTTAACAAAAATATAGTCTTTGGTGGCACCATTTTGACTATAAACTCCTTTTAACAGAGGTGGCAAAATTTTCTGCAGTAGTTTCTTTAAAAGATTCATATTTTCTTTTCTTACTTTTCAGTTGATATTCAGACACAGCTGGAGAAATGGGATGATGTCAGCTTTCATGGAGACAGGAGTAGCAAGGTCCACCCTTCCACAGAGAGAACATCATCATCATCTAGAGCTCCATCAAAAGAGCTTTTATGGTACAACTTTTGGCTTTCCTTACAAAAACATTGCCGGTCTAGCTCTCTTAATTCACAGAAGTGCTTCCTGGATGACAGGTCATATTATTAAATCTGTTATGTTCACATTAAATGTGTTCAAACAGACATTGTGGACAATGCATCATAAGCAAGTACACTATAAAATGACATTTTGCCAGCAATTTTTAATGTGAAAAGCAGCAGGTGCAATTACTAAGTAGATGGTGGTGAGAATTCTACAGTCGCGTAGTGCTCCAAAACCAACTACAAACATGTGAGTAAAATGAGTGAAAACTGATACTTGGCAGTGATTTGAGAGCCACTGGATATCCAGTGTATTTTGGTTTTGCTACCAAGAGGGCAGAATTTCTGTATATCTGGAGAGGCAAGATAAAATATCCAGCCAAGTACTACCTCTTTCACACAGTTCAACTAAAATTGCACGGGATGTAAATGAGGGAAGAATCAGACTTTGCCTTTGGGAACAGTTCATGTAGATTAATTCTGCTGCCTTCTTGATATGTAAGCAACACTCATTCACTATATTATGCATGATCATAATTAGCATTTTCGTACACAGAAAGAGATTTTCATACACTGGTGCAGTCTTGTGTCATTGCCTACCCTCATTTTGCCTGGCTGTGGAGTAGAAGCATACGGGTAGAGGCAAAGACTTCGTTCCATTACCCAGGGCTGTACTGGTGAATCAGGCCTGACTGTCCTGTTTTATCAACCATTATCTCTGTGTGACTGAAAAGTGTGAAAGCGGAAACACTGAGAAGAGTCCAGGCACTTTTGATAACCGCAAATTAAACAATTCTGTTAAAAGAAATAACCTAATTAATCAGTATGGGCTTATGAACCTGAAAGACATAAGGCAGCATGTCTCAGTGTGCAGTGATGAGTATGCAAATGCATTATTTCTAGGTCCACAGAAAACAGATCACAGTCTGAGCTGACTAACGTCAAGAGCACCTTGGACTCTGATTCAACGTCAGAATTAGAACTTGCACCTGCAACACAGGTAAGAGGATTTGGTAGATTTATTAATGATAAAAAGGCAAGTACAAATTGTCCCACTGGCTAACCATTCACATTCTGGAAGAACTATTTAAGGGAGATTTTGAGGATAATCAGTTGAAAGACTCATACAGCTGAATCTTCAGACAGCTTCCAAATTAATATGTTATGAAACTAACTTAACTATGTCAGCATCTCGAACATTCCGAGTTTAATACTGCAGTGGACTGTGACCTTCCTGTTCATAGAGGAAGACTTCAAACTACAATTTAGAGTATCTTTTTTGCCTTCCTCCAGTTCTGAAATTCAAACTTCTAATGGTTCCCTCCCCCTTTAATATATCTATTCTCAAGGTCTCTTGGTCAACCAGGAATCCCCAGAACTGGCAAATGGCTGAGGAATACAGGAAGGAATCCTTAGACCAATGCTCATTATGAGTTTACCTCCACAACTGGGAGACCAACGTGGTCAAAGGACTTTTTCCTGCTGGAGAAGGAACTGTAATAGAGAGGGGTCTGGG
The DNA here is from genome assembly GCA_013398295.1 of Chionis minor. Classification (NCBI taxonomy): domain Eukaryota; kingdom Metazoa; phylum Chordata; class Aves; order Charadriiformes; family Chionidae; genus Chionis; species Chionis minor. Next base: position 779,331 of record VZSF01002706.1, on the reverse strand, counting down.
CTGAAAATTTGTACATTTGCCCAGTTCCACTGTCATATTGCACATTGGACAGGACCTTGTGGAAATGATTACTTAGAGTTGTGTGGGTTTAGATAGGTATGTATGCATGTACATGTGCAAACACACATTTATTTATGCATTCACATAGATCAGGTTGCTTATACACCTTTCCTGCTTCTTATACACCTTTCCTGCTTCTTATTCTTTAACTGAAAAAATTCAAGTTCAGCCAATGTCACTGGCAGGGGGAAGAGAGAGTTGTTTGGTGGATTAAGTTTTAGTTGAAAATAATTTTCTCCCCTTTGCAGCTATTTTTAGGCCTGGACTTCAAAACCTTTCTGTTAGATGGGAAATCTAGAAATTAATGGAAAATAATAGCCTTGTTTGAAAATGGAAAAATGAGACACAATAATGCCAACTGTCTCTCCGGAGATTACGCGCTAGTTTTTGCAGAAAAGAGAAACAGAAGCCAGTTATCAGGATCCATTCCTGTGTTTTGGTTTGGAAAAAAGTCTCCTTTACTTCCCTGCCATCTCTACATTACAAACAGGAGGGTGTTGGGTTTTTTCCCCTTTGGAAAACCTAGCAGTAGTTGTAATGCATTGCATCTTTCCTTTCTGTTCAATAGACTTCTACATCTTACTCATGGAAAAGATCTATTGCATAATAGCATCCACTTGAGATGGACGGTGTGTTTTCACACACGTTGTCCAGCTTATCTTTAAGTACCTTTAACCCCTTTTTAGGAGGCTGCTCCTCAGCCTAATAGATCTAAATGCCAGGAAGTTTGTGCTCAACTGAGATGAAGTAGACAGTCACAGTATTTAAGTGCTGTGGCTTTCTGTAAAAGTAGTTACAAATTTATTATATAACATCTCTGCTTTATATGGTCTGTTTCCTGTTTATCTTCCACTAGAATAACTGCAGAAGCAAAAATCCGTATTTTCAGTTCAGTAAAAGTTCAGTCAGTTGAGGCTCCGTACTATTTTGTAAAATGACTGATATTTCAAAATAAAAAAAAATGCAAAGTTGAATCAGCCAACTTGAAAAAAAAAGAAGCAGAGTATAAAATCCTTATCTGTTGTTTTGGTATATTTCGTGTTTTGGTTTGGTTTGTTTTATCATAAGCGGTTTCTTTTTTTTCAAACTTGTGATGCATTCAAGTCTTGAAATGTCATTAAACTGGTAATTAGTAGTGTGCAGAGAAATGACCTGAAGTGAGATCGCATCCTTATTCTAGGTAGTAGAAATTTAGTATTTTCATTCACTGCCTGCTTTATCCTGCTTACACTTGGACTGTCAAAGTTGTCAGATCCCAATAAACAGGCTCATCTGTCTTGACTGAGTTCTTAATCTGCTTGTAAAAGAAATCACGTTAGAGCTTTTATCAAAGCAACTGTTTTCCATACTTTGTCCTCTATAGATCTTGACTATCTCATTTAAGAGTAACCTTTGCATATGCAACAGATTCTGCCATACCCTAAAGATTTCATCTTGTCAAACTTGCTGCAGTTTTCCATCAGCAATTTCTCAGACAATCACCTTCATCACTCATCTTTGACATGTTAGATGTGGTTGCTCAAAGTGAAATACTAAGTAACTAGGCCATGTTTGCATTAAAATTACGCAATCTTCTTAACAAAATCCTGTGTTTACCAGTATTTATTCTGATACAAAATCACAAAGGCAAGCTTTGAATTAATAAGGAAGAAATGCGTTGTAAGGCTGGAACGAGCAATAGCATGGTGTCTGTCACTGGATGCGGCTGTCGTGCTTCTCAGTATTCTACTCACATCACACGTTACCTATTATTAACTCTTAAATTGCATTGACCCAAAGTATTTTTGTTCTTTCTTTTATCTGCCATTCTGGAAAGTTCCTTGTTATGCTTTTATTAGTACTGAGATATCCTACAGTGTTTGGGTTTCTTTGAAGGTTTATTTTTTTCCTCTTATAATTACAAACTGCAGAGGAAGATAATATGTTCAATTGTATATGCATAACGTCTGCTCATGTTTTAACTCTCTAAATGCCTCCCTGGACATTCTAGGTATTTATTTCTCACTCAGAACGCATACAAAAAACCCCTGACATGCCGAAAAACTGTATCTAATTCTAATATGTCAGCACTCTTAGACAAAGATACAGTGCAAAGCCTGTAAACCTTAGAAATTTGCAGTTTGGGCCAATAAAATTTAGAATGCAAAATTTATTACCCACTTCTCCCAAACAGCTGCAGTAAGACTAACGTCGCTAGGTCTCCCTGGATGCGCCAGTTACTCTAATGAAATGAAGAGTTACAAGGGTCAGATTTAGCTCATTATTTGAAGGCCTGCTGAAAAGTTAAGACTGTAAGTTAAGCCTCTCACCAACAATCAAGGTCCAACGGCACATAAGCAGACTACAAGCACAGGAAAGTGTGTGCAAATGCATTGGAATGGAAGATTTTGTCCCTAAAGACAGTGGCCTCCACTGTAGAGTGGTGAGCACGTCAGACCACAGCCTGTGCAGTGTCCCTGCCCCAGCCATACCTGTTCCACCCCGACCCGCACCCCACCTTGCGCTTCCCTGAAGGGAGGCGGCTGCAGATTCCCACCCCGTCACCAGCAGGAGAGGAGAAGTTCTCCATTCCCATCCCCTCTCTCCCTGTGCTAGTGAGAGGCAGCACGTCTGTTACACGTGGGGTCTTTCATTTCTGGGTATCACAACTCAGAATATGACTCTGTGTTGCCTATATGTAAATGCAGCTTAGGTGGCTTTTACCAATTACTTCTTTTTTTCCCTCTGGTTGAGGGCAGGTGTGCGTTTAATGGAGGAGAAGGTATATTTCTCTAGGGATTATGCACGGACAACGTCTATATTCTGACACGTGGAAGAGGAGGGGACTTCTGTGCTTCTTGTCCTCTTCCCGCTTAACCTCTCTGCCACTCCAACAAGCTCACTCTCCCCTTCTGCAGTATAACTCCGTCTGAACATCATGATTTACAGTATTGTCCTTGACCTAAGGAAATTGCAGTCACTGGAAACAAAAGGTTAAAAAGTGGAAGTAATCAAACAGTTTGCAAGAGCCAACTCATAAATAATGAAAAGGCTAGGAACATAATTAATGTCTATCAACAGAGTTGTGTGTCAAGAAAACCAAATTTAATTCTTTGATCAGATTACAAGGTTGGGTTGATAAATGTTGCTGTGTGATATTCTGCAAGATGTTTGCATTAACATACCATATTCTGATTTTAAAATTAGCAGCATACACTATAAATAAATCAGCTGTTAAACAGATTAAACCAGGTTTACTTAAGTTCTCAAGTACAGTAGTTATTTAATAGGAATTATAATCACACGGGGTTTCTTCTGTGATTCCAAAGAGAAATCTTCAATATTATTGATCTGACAATAAACATGCGAGCCATTCCTTATAAAATTTGCAAATGATGCAACAGTGGAATGAAAAAAAAGTAAACAAAAGAGTCATAAAAATGCGTTGCTGACCAACACATCTGTATAAATACATATTCCAATGCAGTCACTTGAAAAAGCATACATTTTGGAGCAGGAATGCAGGCTGGCTCTACTTCCAACACTATGCTGGAAGGCAATTTGAAAAGAATCTCTGGTTCAGAGTGTACGAGGATGTCAGCATGAGTGCTCCCTGTGCAGCACTGTGGCAAGAATAGCTTGGAGAAGCAGACATAATTAGTGGGAGACAGGAGACCATCTGATTTCTGTATAGAGCAATGGCAAGCCAGGTACTGGAATGTAGGGTTCAATCTGGTTGACTGCATGGCTATAAAAAGACCAAGCTATAAAAAAATAAAGAGGGAGAGTAAAAGAGACACAAAAAAGGTTGAAATCTGGATAAAGTGCCTCATAATGACAGAATTTAAGAACTCAATCTCTTTATATCATTTAAAAGACAATTAAAACCTCATTAAAGTCATCAGTATCTTTCTGCAGAGAAAATAAGGGGTACTAAAAAGTTCTTTAAACTACTGGAAAAAGAATAAAAATTAATAGCTGGAAACAGCAATTAAAATCAATGAGAGAAGCAAGGAGGGCAATTAAACAAATTTGCAAACAAAATGATAAGATTAAGGTCTCTTGATAACTTTAAATTAAATCCAAGTACCCTCCTCAAAGACATATATTCCAGACAACCTCAATTTATTTTCTGTGGAACGTCAGTTTCATCCTGTGGATACTGAGTGACAAATACCATCACGTGATACGAAATGGATGATTTGAGCCAGTTACCTCTTCTGCCCTAAATTCTATTAATCAATAAAGTAACTGTTTAGTGTATAGGACTGGGTTTTGGTATGCTGTCAAAGACAACCTGAAATATCTTCCTGGCCTCACCAAAGAAAAAAGAAATATTTTCCAAACAGCATGGAGCAGAGGTAGAAGGTGTGAAAACAGAACCAGTAGACCCTCAGTGTAGACTTTCCCTCGCGCTTTGTGCTTCCTGTCACTTGCAGCAAAGTCCAGAAGCCAACACAGAGGAATGCACAGAGCCCCCCCCACACCACACGCTTCTCACAGAAAAGGTTTCTTTTCTAACCATACATGTATCATCAACCCAATGCACCTTTCACTCATGGATCTCTACTTGAGAGACTGAAGATTCAGGAACAAAACAGAAACTTTAGGGCCAGACTGACAAACGAATGTCACCTTTCTAGGAAAACAAACGCATGTACATGCACAGACATACGTGTTTGACCACGCATTGCACATTGCTTGTGTGAAAACCCAGGAATGTATTGGATGTTTCATCCCAGCAGTGAGCATTCCAACGCTTGCGGATACAGCCCAATGAGTCTGAAGTGTGCAAAATTAGTCTTTTTGCACTGTGGCTCATTGAAATTGAATATTACATGTACAGTCATCAGAAATATAATCACGTAAATTAACGCAATTGGGACCATGGTCAGGCAAATGGCTAATGAGTTTAACCTCTGACAAACATGAGGGAAGGGATTAGCAGTCAGAGCTCGCTTTAGCAAGATTAGGCCACTTTGTGCTTTTCTTTGCCATCATTGAATACTGTTTGGTTTTGTGCTGTGCCTTTTGTGGGGAAAAAAAAAGTTTAATAAAAGAACAGGGAGAAACTTTTTATGTACTTCCAATGGGATCAACTGATAGTGAGGCACAGAAGAGAGAACTGCTGATTGTAAAAAGGGTTTGTTCTTCCAGTGAAATCCATAGCAAACTTGGTTCTCCAATGGGATCCCAAAACAGAACCTGAAAGAAAAACACAAAATGTACAGAGAAAATGAGATGCTTTCTTCCTGGAGCATAGTGAGTGGAGTGCAGTGCCACTGTCGTAATACAGGAGAAGGAACAATTAAGGTAAAAGTCTTATACAAAGTAGTCAGCTCTTCTCTTCGTAACCCAATTCTTGCATTGTCTTTTCTTGGATGTCTCTTTATCTTTCACTCATCTTGAGTGAAAAGAAAAGTCTGGAAAAGATAAATTACTCTGCTTCCCAGGAGGAATGATCTCTGCTACAGTGTAAGAGAATTCAGAGGAATTCATGCAGGGACACAACTAGTTTTGCCCAAGAAAAAGGCCATTTGGGGCTCTAGGCAATTAAGAAAATAACTCAGAAATGTGGCAGAGAGTATATCATCCCTTTCTGATTTATTCTTTCATTTTTTAGGCACGACTGACTAAGGAGCAACGTTGGGGAGGGCCTCTTCTCTCCAGAAATCACTCCTTGGAGGAGGAATTTGAAAGAGCGAAGGCAGCTGTTGAGGTATTACTTCATTTACTGTTTTCATTTTCAGCTGATGTTCTATGGATTTCTTATTCATCTTGAAGGACAAGTATAAGAGTAAGTTGGAACTGGCTTATTTAAAGCAGAGAAAAGATATGTTTCCTGGAGTTACTCATTTAAAATAGCAGTTTCTCTCTTATAAAAAAAAAATAACCTTTGCTATAAATGAAGATTAGACAGAACCAACTTTGCAAGCTTGATTTTTATAGCTATAGCAAGTGGGTCAAGAAAAATTCCCTGTAAGTTAAGTACTTCCAAACTTAAAGTATAAGAGTGAGACAAATTTTTCTCCAGCAACTGAATGTGTGCCATCAGTTATTTAAGCACAGACACAAACCAACTCTCCACAGTGAAACTGGCATTCAGAATCGTTGATAAACAGAATGATTACCTGCTGTAATGGGTAACTGCACATATAGCAGCGAGCATGCACCAATGCCTTTTTATAATTAGTGGCAGGATGTTAAACACAGGAGTACTCTCATTTCCTGACAAATCAATTTAGTTTGAACAGGTGCAGGTATTTGGATAGTTCTCCTATTGCACTTCTGGTTTTTTCACTGCTATTTTTCCAACATGAAAAATGCCTCTTGAGTGTTGTCCTGTACCACTAGTCCCAGCTGAAATCCTGATCCTGTCTAGAGACAAGGTGGAATACTTTTTTTTAACAGAATCCAATAAAAAATTAGATATAGGCATCAACCTTGAGCATCATATCTTCTCAGTGATTCAGTTGGTAACCCTTCAAAATCCTGTTGCCACAAAGAGCCAAGGCAGCTGCATCCCACCGAAGCCAAAAGTTTGGGCTGAATTACGTAACAGACACTGAAATGAGTTTTTACTGTGGAAAGGATGAGGCTGTGAAACTGATTCCTCAAAACTGATTATTCTTAGCAAGAACTGGAGTCTCATTAGTCTCCAAACATCTAGAACACTTTAGGGATATTTGGGTTTAGATTTAAATTTTAGTATTCCTCTAACTCAAGATTTATACCGTTGTAATTCCAGTGTTGGCAGTTGAACTACTCTAGATTAATATTGGTTGATTACAAACAAAACTAGGCCTAAATTATATGCTGTCTTCTTTCTAGAAACAGAATTTCTTATTTAATAAATTAATTTGATTTGTAGGGTTTTTTTATGATACACTACGGTAAGACTGCATGATTTCTACCATGGTTTTGTAGGATCTTATTGCACGCAAAGAAGTTCTTGTGTCGGCGTACAAGGCTAAAATGGACACAATCAGTAAGTTAGCTGAACTACACATTGCACTGAATGCATTTTTCTTGTATTTTCTGGGTGCATTGTTTTTTCCTGGTCAAATAGATTCTTTATAAGCAGCTGCTGGAGATGTGTGATAGATTTTTTTGTTGTCACACATATACACATTTGTTCCTGGCAGGAAAGGAGAGACTTGCTTTCCAATTGCTGCTGCTTAAGATGCTATAGAGGTTCCTAATTGCAGTGCAGACTGATCCTTAAGGTGGGACGTGTTGTGCTGTAATCTGTGATTAGAACACGGGGAATCTGATGAACATCTCTGCGTTATGGTTAGTGGGTAAGCAAATGATGTCAGTGCTCTTGCAGTTGCCAGAAACCATGTGTGATGGGGAGTTCCCAGACATTCCGCAGAAATAAAAACGAGTCGAGGCCAACAACAGATTACAAGACATTATTGAATTACTTTACAGAGTAAAATAAGGAAGAGAATATATAGTAAAAAAACCCCTGCACATTAAAAGGTCATTCTGAGGCAACAAAGACGAGTTGTTAAAATGCTTTAAGGCAGTCTCAAAAACAGCTATTAAAAAGACTCTAATTTAATGTTTCCCTAACTCTGTAGCTGGCAGTCTCATTCTTTCTGCTTAAAATAGAAGCTTGGACCAGGTAGTTAAAATGTACAGGAAAGGATTCTTCAAGACCTTATAGAGCAGTTATTTCCATTTGCATATGAAAAGAGTTGAATTTTCATCCTAGCTAAAATGAAGCAGTAAGAAAGCTAGAGTGATTGAAATAAATTGCAACCCATCTCAGAAAGATTAGTGCTTTCTTAAGCGGAGAATGTTCAAAAATTCATCTTTTAGGCTTTGGATGTTTCTCTAATATTCTTCAACTGAGAAAGCTCCAAGTGGTAAGATTAGCCAGAAAACTGATCAAGAAAAGGAAGCAAATCTTAGGTTCTTTGTGGCCTAGTTCGAAAGGAATTAATTAACAATTCAGTAAATGAAGACACCAAACTTTATCCTCCACCCAGTATTCACATTAGAGCTTTGGGAATGGTTTTAAGATGTCAGACTTTGAGATTAATGAAGATCCGTGAGGTAATTCTTTCTTAAGAAGGTTTAAAGATCTCTATGCCATTGGGGAATCTTTTAAGAATAAAGAGGTAAGTAAATTAGCTTTTTTACTAGAGAGGGTGCAGGTTCGCTTGCAGTGATTGGGTGCTTGCAGACTTCGCTACTTTTTCTGTTATTCTGGAAACTAGATTTGATTTTTGCCTCATCCCTTTGCTATGCACATGAGGGAAGCACAAATAGCCTAAAGTCTTCATGATTTCCAAGTGCCATAGCATACATGTTTTAACGCAATCTTTCTAATAGTTAGTGGTGTTTTACCAAAAATTGGTACTTCGGGATTTTTAAAAGATGCCAGCACGGAGGCTCAGATCCATCCGGTGCCTATATTCTGTTAAAACAATTGTTTTATCCTCCACCCTCCTATTGGTAATGAGTTAGAATAAATAAAAATTAAAACAAGAAAGAGATGGGGGAAAAAGCAATTTTGCTATTTTCTTATTTCACATTTCTCTGAGGTAGAGATTAAACTGCAGATGTCACACTCTTTTGTGAGCTTACGCAAAAGAAATTTTGAGCTGTGCTGAACTGATGCTTCTCAGCATCAGTTTATTTACAACACCATGTCACATGAGCCATCTGCTCTAATATACTGTTATGAAGCATCAGAACATATTACAGCTAAATTTTGTGACAATAGGAGGAAGATGGGATGAATTTATTCTAGCCTAGGAACACATAGACCAGAATCATCAGCTTTGTGGTTCCCATGAATACCAGTTAGTACCTATGAATACCATGAATCCCTCCTGTACCTATGGTATTCCTGTCTCACTATTTCGACATCCTTTTTGGATGGGGCTAAGACTGCTTAAACGACATTTTAAATTGGGATCTAGGAACCTGAATCATTCAGATGCATTTTATTTGGTACTCCCTCAAATCAAAATGGAAGTCTTTGCCTTGATATATACTTTTTATCTCTAAACTTTACTAAAAAGGCATACTTCAAATTTTGTTTTGAGAAAATATCAGCTAAGAAAATCTTAAGTAGTTAGCACCTGAGTTTAACTTACTGTGTCTTTCACATTGAAGAATATGTTGATACAGTAATTCAAAGAAAGAACAACCACAGAACCTTTCTTTCTTATGGACTTGCCAAGAAGAAAGATTGCAAATTAATTTTTGGCAGTACAGGACAGGCAAAATTCTACTCTTAAAGTTATCAAAATAGGTAAGTTTAGAAAATAACCAGCAATATTCAGAGACTATAGCCCCCCACCCCACCCCCTTTCACTGTATGATAGGAAGTAAAGAGCCTGGAAATATTTTGCCTCCCATTTGTTTAACTGCTTCAGCATATTTTTAAGTACTAAGCGTAAAAATAGCCTCTTTGACATGATGCAGAATATTCTGCTTGGAAGTAGTCAGATGGTATGAACATTTTTCCTGGTTTTCATTTCACTTAACTGTTGCAGATGATCTGAGAACGTGCTAAATGTGTTCAACTGGTCTGAAAACTTTTGATATGTCCAAAGTAATTTGCTAGCATTGAGGTAGGAAGAACATTGAGATGAAGTAATTGGCACCAGTCACATAGCAAATAGATTTAAAATTAGATCTAGGAGTCGTGATCCAAAGCCAGATATTCAGAAACGCTCAATATTAATTTAACCCTCCTGCCACTGAAGTCAATGAAAAAACTGCTACTAATGACAGCTGAAATAGACTTGGGCCTTTAACAAAGACAGTGTAATATTTATGTCCCTCTTCCTCACGGACATTAAACTGCTCTGCTATTGACATCGTGATCTGTCACGGCGATATTATAGCATTTTATCGGGCGCCATAATTGTGCATGATCCAGTTGGTCAGTGCAGCTTTGCCGTACCAGTTTCAGAAACCCCACGTGCTGGATGTGCTTAGAAAGCTGTAGCTGGGACTTCAGCCCATTTGGCCCAAACAAGCAAAACTTTGCTTATAGCTGCAAAATAACAGTTGGGTCCTGGCCGGTGTCCAAGGAGTACATGATGAGCCGAGAGACTTTCTAGCAAAACAGGTCTTTTCCCCGTTACGTTTTTTCCTCTACCTTTGACTCACTATAGATAGACATTAAGCATGGCTACTTGAATGCGTAGTAATTCATTAGCTTTTTAAGTGGAGTATGCACACAGTGAACTTATGTGTGAATTATAAATATGTAATTAAGCAGCAGAATTTGAATTTAAGACCTAAACCACTTATATGCTTGTTTACGACCTACAGAAATGTGATTTGATATTTTTCCAAACCATTGGTTCATAAGGGATTTTTGCAGGACAAGCAAAAATTCTAATATAAACATCATATCTATGTATCTATATATAACTATTTCCATAAGTTAATCTGTTTAAAAAGAAATTACTAATCACCTTGCAGTAGTTTTACTAGTATTAATCTGTACGAAAGGGAAATTTCCACTTCTTTACCTCACCCTGAGTCTCAAAATTACTGCTAGTAAAAACACGGTCACGTAATTTTTTCTCCAGTGCAGTGCAGGTTTGCACTGACTGCAGAAGAGTTGACAGACACATCTGTTGAACAGGATAGTTTAAGGGATTCGACTGCCTCTGGTCACGGCTGACAGGAGTAAAGAGGGAGCGATCTGATTCATTATCCTGGCCTTTTCAAACCCTAAATGGACATTTCCGCACAATCTCACAACTATTTAAAAGACTGTATTTCCTTCACATTTGGAATGAAAGCAAATTTTGAAGCCTCGGAAGTTGTTGTGTAACAGAGTTGTCAAGTTCTTTTCACTTCCATTACAAAGAGTGAATTCATCTCTCCAGGAGTGACTGATTCACATTTGTTTCCTAGTCCACAGAGGAACGTGGCAGGCACCTTCACAGATCCAGTAATTGCGTAATTCAGACAGTTCTGAGTATCCTGGAAGAATGTGCTGGATACTGAGAGGCACAAGCAACGATGAAAGCCAAAGGGAAATGCCTTATGATTTACAGCAGCCATGCTTGATGTTAGCCAGTGCAAGTCCTCCTAATCCTTCGCACCCAGTCTCAAATGCTCTCAGTGCTGGCTCATTCTAGATGTGGTAATAGTCCCTGCATTTCTTCCTCCAAGTCCCTAAGGAGGGTTGGAGCAAGCCGTGCAATCTCAGACTGAGCAAACCAGGCCTGGCTGTGGAGCAGTGGTGAAGCAGTCAGTCTTGTGATGAAGATTCAGACAAAACTATCTGCATGGGTTTATAATACCTTCAGTTAATTTTGATTAGCACCTCACTCTCAAGTAGTTCTGTCTAAACCTCAATAGAATTATTTGTGCTGTTGTCTTTGACATAAATAAGCTGAGAAACTGTGCCCTCGGTAGTGTCAGTTCACTGAAGTTCTGGCCGTGACCTTGTAGGCACTAGAGAACTTTGCAAAGGCTTGTAGTACCGAGCACATATCCTGCTTTGGAACTGCTTTTTAGGGCTTATGAATAATGTGGAGGCTGAAAAAATAGCACCTTAACTTGGATTCTTCCTCTTTTTTTTTTTTTTTAAATCCTATTTCTATTTCTTAGCATCATTTTCTAGTAGCCACAGTGGTTCCCTCATTCTAGTTCTTACACATCCCAAATCTCATTCTTTTCTCATTGTTTCTGTTTCTCTTGTATATGCATTTTTCCCTCTTGTCTTTGAGCTGAATGTTAATCTTACTGTACAATTTTATAATATTTTATAGATTCCTCTCACCAGCACAGTATATGATCAAGATTTCTCCACTATGTCAAAAAGCCCCATTTATATTAATTCTCTTCTACAAATGCCCTCTGTCTAAGCCTTGCCATTACTCTCTTACATAGTTGAAAATGATGCTGCATTTACCAGTGGGATGCTTGCTCTTTTTGAAACTGTTTTATCTAATGTCATTTTTTTTTAGTATGTATGCTTAGTNGGGACTAGCAGCATTCATTTCCTTCAAATTTTATGCAACAATTTGCTGTTAGCATGAGTAAGATGCAGTGTAAGCTGCTGCAAATCCTGCTTCAAACAGCACATACGCTGCCTCTGAGATAAAGAGTTTTCTGTTGACGACACCCATTCCAATACAAGAAATGAAATTTAATTATATGGAATTCCAAATTTGTGCTGTAGTATTTCAGTCAGTATGATTATTAAGAGAATTATTACTGCTCAGCAAAATTGCCCGACTCAGACCACTCATGGAAAGAAATTAAAATCTTACTATTTTTGTTTTAAAGTTTTGTTGTTCATTTTTCTTCCCTTTTTCCCTCTCTTTCTTCTAGTCAGACACAGAGTTTTGGGATAAAATGCAAGCAGAATGGGAAGAAATGGCTCGCAGAAACTGGATTTCAGAGAACCAGGAAGCACCAGGGCAAGTCACCATCTCAACCATTGAAAAGGTAATACAAAGTTTTTTAATACAGTACATCTTTGCTGTGAAACTTTGAGATGAGCCTCAGCTAGTCAAGGGAACCCAAGAAAACTCTTTGGACATGGAAGCTAATTTTACCCAAAAAAAGCTCATCCTCTTTAAATGTTTGTGAGCGGAGTAGATTTAAAAGATCTTACCATTATCAGAATGGTAGACTTGCACACTACCTGAATTCAGCTGAAAGGATCACAAAGTAAACTGATGGATTATGGGCACTTTCAAAGACGGGCACTTAAGGAAGAGCACCAAATAAAAGAATCTGGGCTGGCACGTTCAAGCACTGTTGAGGACAGAAATGGTGGAGATTCTGTCTCTCTTGTTCGTTTCCTCCATTGTATGTTTTAATTTGATTTATATTAGGTAGCTGATATTAGCATACACCCTTTACACTGCAACGGCGAGAAAAGAAAAAGGCAAATTTTAAGCAAATACTAAAATAAACGCAGGTGCTTGCAACACTGTTCTGTATCTTGAAGGTTAATTGAAGATTTCAGGCTATTAACTGAACAGACATCAGGTTACAAGCACAGGGAGTCAACTGCTTGATGTGTGCTCTTTGCCATCAAACTGGATGCACTGGGCTCAGGCTAGGTTCAGTTCTGCTGTTACTGCAGTCCCTGCGAGTTGTTGCCGTCATCTTTGATGGGAGCACGAAAGCCCAACACGAGTACCAGTAAGTGTAACTCCAGAGCTAAAGTAAAAAAAAAGAGAGCAGAAACGTAAATGTCAAGTGATGCTCTTGATACACTTTTTTCCTTTGAAATTTCATGGGGAATCTCACCCCATTTTCATAGAACAAAGGATGTTTACGTCCAGTTGGAAAACAGTGAGTCATGTAATTTTATAGAGTTGCCATTCCTTGCTACAGTGCTTCATCACGAGTCCATTATCTCTCTTCTCCAGGGTTATTATTTCCACACTGAGAATCCCTTCAAAGACTGGCCTGGTGCTTTTGAGGAAGGACTGAAAAAAATGAAAGAAGGTGACCTGCCAGTTACAATCTTATACCTGGAGGCTGCTATTCTTCAAGAACCCAATGATGCAGAGGTATTTTTAGTCATGTGCCTTTTACTGGTAAAGAAAAAGGGGACTCCCTTTAGCATGCAATGATGGAATGATTTCAGGGCCCAAACCTTTGCTGGTCATGACTGACTCAGGCAGACTAAATGCTAATGGTGGTTTTGGAATAGTGTATGCCTTGAAACAGATAAAGGTGAGCTCTTCAGAAGATGAGAACCTATTTTTGAAATTACAGCACTTCCAAGGTGTCATTTAAAGGCATTTAAAAGAGACAATAGTTCAAACCTTTCCTTCTTTTCCTGATGTTTTCAAACTGTCTTTTAAACACTGCTATTGAAAAGACGGACATTTTTAACAGGAATGTTGTCAAATTTTTAAAAGTTATATCAGTTTCTCCAGTATTGATGTTTTTAATTAGTATATATTTGAAGTCTGTTTTCTGTGAAACAGGAAAAATATTTATGCTGTAAGTATCTAGGTCTCTTTGGATCTCTTGCTACATTAAATTAAGCAGCAGCATTTTGAAAAGCAGAGAGAATCCCCAGATCCTTCAGAATCCCTTAAAAATATACAACTTAGTTATTGTTCATCACCATTTTCCATAATTCTAGCAACATTTAAAATGTACAGTAACTCAATTTTAAGAAATCAGCATGTGATCGTACACTGGCAGAATACCTTTGCATTCATTGAGTATAAATATTATCAGGCCCAAAGATACTCAAAACGGCATTGATTTGTACTATTGGTATGAACACTGTAGAAATCCTGTAGTTAGTGCTGGAAGATCTGCTCTTTTTATTCACCCGGCTGCTTAACAGTGCTGTTAGTTGTAACTCTGCTTGCAGTTGGGTGTATGTAACAAAATAACACAATTATGATTGTTTTTGCAGGCCTGGCAGTTCCTGGGTATAACACAGGCAGAGAATGAAAACGAGCAGGCAGCCATTGTTGCCCTCCAAAGGTAGATGAAGTTAATTGCTAAGTAAGGGGTCTGATGAGTAATAGGTAATGGAGGCCTAGGTATATTTAATGTCATACTTCTCTTGTAACATGAAGCATTTATTTACCTAACTAAAGCATTAACATAGATTTAGAAATCTTCCCAGTGACTTCAGAAGGATGACTAGTGATTAATATTTCTGTTTTATTAAATAAGTGCAATATTTAATCTAGTAATTTAAGTAGTTGCACAAACTTACATGGCCTGATAAACATGAATTAGGCATAATGCAAATAAAGTGCCTTTTCAATATTCTAGCCACTTGCTAGCTTATTTTCTGTAGCCTGTCCTTTAATGAAGATGTTTTCTTAATTACAACAAGCTCCCTTCAGCTGCTGAATACTAAACTGACAACATTTTCAGGTTGACAGGATGTGAAGATCACAGTATGCTTCTATGTAAAATGTCAGTTCCAAAATACCAGCATTATTATTATCTTTCTGCAGTGGGTTTTCATGTTTCCATTTGAAGCAAGTACCCTCTCCATATTCAATTGCATTAGCAACGTTAACCATCAAGTCATTTCACCTAGGGATACTCTAATTTATTTATATGTACTTTATTAGCTTACCTGAATAGAAATCCAAGGGGTTTCCTGATTTAGGGCTTGCTTATCCCCACAGTTTTGAAACAAGCAACAGTGATGTTCACAAAAAGAAATTTTGTCTTCAAAATACTTTTTTGCATAGCTGCAAACCATATCAAACTGTTCACTTGAATTTACATAAAGCTTCTCTTTGTTTACTAGAGAGGTACTGTAAAAACAAATTTACCTACATTTACTCAAAACCAGAAGGATGACAACAAAACTTGTACACATACGTTTATGTACCTATGTGTGTCTGCACAGCAATGTGCACGCATATGTGTGTGTATACATATGCATAATGCACTTACCACAGAAAAATAAGACAAAGTCCCTTCTTTAAAAGTATTATTGGGTAGATCTTACTTCTGTGAATGATTTTTTTTTTTTTAACACATTATTTTGGAAGACTTAGAGAATTGTGTTTGGCTAAAAAAAATACCTCAATATATTTTTATTTTCTGCCCAGGTGCTTGGAACTACAGCCAAACAACCTAAAAGCTCTGATGGCCCTGGCTGTAAGTTATACTAACACTGGCCATCAACAAGAAGCCTATCAAGCTCTAAGAAACTGGATAAAGCAAAATCCCAAATACAAGTATATAGCGAAAAGCAAAAAAGGGTCCCCAGCACTTACCAGGAGAATGTCTAAGACATCAGATGAAAGGTAAATGCAGTGTAAATCCTGATGGTGGAAAATTTAATGACATCCCTAGGAATGATGGTGCATGCTGTGCCCCCTTACTCTCTGAAAGTCCAGCCTGTTCCCTGTGATGGAAGACTCGATGGCTCTAGCGGCAGGAGTGGGAAGCCAACACAGGACATTTGGTTTACCGACTGAAGGCTGTATCTTATGCCAGCCCTAGAAGTTAAATAAATAAATAAATAAAACAGCTAAAAAGAGATGCTTCCCCTCAACTACCACCACTTTCCTCTGACCCTGTCTGCTGCCTCTGTATTCCTGCATCTCACATCCTCATTCTTCAGCTGCTTCCAAATCCATACAGGGCCTGTATTCTGCTCTGCACGTGTTCTTCCTACTGTTCATCATATTTCCTATATCCTAACCAAGCCACTAGAATCCAGGAATGACAGCCATTTTGCAGGGGGACATGGCTTCAGGTGACTGAAAATATTGGGAGGCAGCATCTCCTTGTTTAAAAGCCATTCTGGTTCTAAACAAAGAGATAGTGTGGTCATTTTATTTGACTTCAGCCTAGCATACTGTAATAGGAGCAGGCAGCCATTTTACCTAACAAAAAGAATTGAGTTGGCAGCCCTTAATCGTGATTTCATGAGGTCAATAAATAAGTATCTCTGAATTGCGAGATGCATGATAAAGTCATTAAAGGCATAAACATGATTTATAGAACTAAAACACTAGGGCTATCTCACTGCTTGTCATTTTAAAGACAAGCTTTATATTTTACTCTTATCACTAAACAAGACCTAGGCTGACAAGACAATTTAGTATAAGCAAAAATAAAATACGCAAGTCCTGCTTAATTGCTAAGTGTGTTATTCTACTTTGGCTCATCCCACTGACATCTGGTGTTGTCAGTGCAAAGGTTTTTTGAAGCCTACAGTGGGTACAGAAGTCTTAAATTTTGGCATCTTCCTTCAGGGGTCTTGGCTAGTCACTTGTCTATTGCTCTTAAGAGTGACTACTATTTCTGCTAGTAAAGCACTCTTTTACGTCTGAGAAACACATCTAATTTTAATAGTTTTAATAAGCCTGCATGTTATCTCACTTTGACTTCTTTATATAGGTGAACTTTTTTATTCCAGACATGAGTTTACAACAGCACCTGGAAGTAAATCTTTGTCATGATGAAGCTGAAGAAGCTTACTTTCAAATTTTAGGAGTATATCACTTCTGATAAATCCACTACAATAATTTTAATTTCTGCTATGCAATCAATATTGCAATGTTTGTTAAGAACTGTAAGATGGAACTTTACGTTATTTTTCACCCTTGTATAGCTCTTTACTTGAAGAAGTAAAGGATTTATACCTGGAGGCTGCTCACCAGAATGGTGATATGATAGACCCTGACTTGCAGACAGGACTCGGAGTTCTTTTCCACCTGAATGGAGAATTTAACAGAGCAATAGATGCATTTAGTGCTGCTTTAACTGTTCGACCAGAGGTACATTTTATGCTTTTACATTTTCAAGAATTTAGCTTTGCAGGCCATTTTCTTTCTCCCCTCTTGATCAGGCTAATATTAATGAGATGTCACTTCAGCCATTAAAATTTTAATACCTGAAATAGAAATGTTAATTACAAGACAGTCCCATTTAGAAGCAGATTTATACATGTCCAATTTCTAGCCGTGTGCTCATTAATTGTACTAGTTATATAAAGTTGCCTATAATCATGAGTCAGGACCTCACATTCCACATCAATTAAGAGAAAATACAATACTGTTATTTTCTGCAGTCCTCCTTACTTTGCAAGCAAAAATGAGCTGTTTTGTCCCTTTTTGGGAGCTACAGTATAAAACTCATTTTCTCACCAGGACTATACATTGTGGAACCGTCTTGGAGCGACCTTGGCAAATGGGGATCGAAGCGAAGAAGCTGTTGAGGCCTACACACGTGCTTTAGAAATACAGCCTGGCTTCATTAGGTCCAGATACAATTTAGGGATAAGCTGCATCAATCTAGGGGCATACAGGTAAGTTACAAACACGTGTAAACAAAAAAGTCACGGATCATAACTACCAAGTGAAAATTCATTTTCTAGCTGGAGCTATCTAAGACAAAAACCCCAAGACAGAAATATAGCTACATAATCTCGGCTATTTTAAACTCTGTAATTATTTTTTACAAACTATTAACAAAACAACGATGCTTTTCTTATAGCCACAAATTCTATATAACAGAAGAACTGAATCTCTATTCGAAGAAAGTAAATCCCTCATTCAGCAAACTGCTTAAGCATTTTTTTAGCTCTGGGTGCAAGTATTCTTCTTACAATCAGTAGGATTGTTCTCACGCTTAAACTTAGTCCAGTGCTTAAGAGCTTTTATAAAAGAAAATATAAGAGCCTATCTTAGGAAGAGAAACTGCTTCAAGCAGTTAATACTGTCAAAAACACTTTTGGTACATCCTTCAGGAATCAGGGGAGATATTCCAGGGTTGCAACTGTTGGCTTAAGACAGTTAAGGTGAAGAGGAGCTACACAGCAATGAAGTCAATATCCCCAGATATAGGAACAGACTGAGTTCTGCGTTACTGCAAGCCACGTCCACTTGTTTAAAGAAAATCAAGCAAGGATAACAGAGAGACTGATGAACTACATTGTAAAATAATACACTTGAGTTTAGCATAGACCTTTAGAAAGTTTTTACTCTAATTGTTAAGCAAATTATCTTGCTTGTTTCTTTTTTCTTCTTCCCTACAGAGAGGCTGTCAGCAATTTTCTCACTGCTCTCAGTTTGCAAAGAAAGAGCAGGAATCAACAACAGGTTCCCCATCCTGCTCTATCAGGCAATATTTGGGCAGCACTTCGAATTGCTCTGTCTATGATGGACCAGCCAGAACTATTTCAAGCTGCTAATGTGGGTGATCTAGACATTCTGTTAAGAGCTTTTAATCTAGAGCCGTAACGAAAAGTATCCACAAGTTGATTAAATTGTATTAGGAAACAGAGAACTTTTTTATTACTCATCTCAAAATGACCACATTTTCCAAAAGATCATGGCTGTAGATCAGTAGGGGAATTCTCTTGGACATTGCTCAAAAAGAAAAAGTTCAAAAGCACAAAATACTGTAAATAAATCCAAACTCAAAGGATTGAAATGAGCTGTGGCTAATCTGACAAAGCCCTGAACTAGATGAAATTACCATTTCTGAAGAATCTTCATCCCATGCAAGCTATATCTCTCTATATACACAGCTATACAAAGAAAAATATATTAAGAACAAACCTAGATAATCATTATTGCACATTAGAATGGCAAGCAATGCATCCAAGGAACCTGCTTAGCAGCTCATCACACTATGCTGACATCACCTTGCCCTACAACGTGGATTCCCTATCCTTTGGTTTCTTTGTTGAAAAGTCTTCTCAAGGTCTGTTTTTAACATAGCTCTGAAAATAGATGCATGTAAAATGGATGTATTTTGTTTTGAAAATATTTATCAGTTGGCAGTCAAGAAAATTTTTACTTTGAAAGGTACCTGGAATTATTTGGGCTTACAGAGTTGTAAACCATGCACAATGTTAAGAGGAACATTGTACATGGAGGTCTATGGGATTAAGCCACGTACATACGGGAAGGCCAAGTGTTGCCAGCAGAAGCGGTAATTTGCACTAGAATCGTTGCTGTTTAAACCAGCTGTCCTTGATCTTGGACGCAGTAGGTCTGCTTCAAGGGAGCTCATAGCAGGGTCTGCACCTATCTATGTACTTATGCACTTTAATCTTTCTTTTTGTAAAATAGTGGTATGCTTTTACTTTAGTTACTAACAACAGAATGTACAGGATAGCCTTTGTTGGCATAGAGGACCAAATATCGTTTCCTGAAATGTGATGAGAGGGTCTGCAATATTCTTATGTTTAAAAAAATGCAAATACAGTATAAACTGCAATATTTATTAGAAAGATTATTCTATTATGCATCCATTGGGTACTACACACATACATGCATGTGCATGCACATACATGTTGTATGTGAATTACGTCATTTTAGAACATAATAAGCCACAGGTCTTTATTGCAAATAAAGAAAAGTCTTCAGAGGAGTTAACACCCGCATATCATGCTCAAGGGAAAGTCTTCCCTGAAAAAAAGGTCTATGTTTATAATGCTTGTAAGATTGAGACTAAGATTTGATCTTGCTGTTAAGGCAAGCAGTAGCAAAAGCCTCAGTGACCTCCATGGTATCAGACTAAATCCTTAGATAACATCAGTATGTGTAGCTGCTTAAAAATGTATATATATACACACCATCTTAATTTTCCCCGATTAGCTGAATGGAGAACAGTCTCGGGGGCAGTACATTGCCACACGATGAATGGATTGATTCGGCTACAGTCAAGCACATTTAGCTCAAGGTGAATGTGTCAATCAAAGACAGGAATAGAAATTTTTGAGGAGGTGATTTTCAGTTGCTGATATTTTTAATATTCTTCCTAAATAGTGAAAGATTAAAAGTGTAATTAGATGGCTACTGTGTTGATCTGCGGTCAGGAATTCAATGCGCAGGGTAGCTATTAGAACGTGTTAAAGTGGGACAAATAGTACATTTCCTATAAACAGCATTAAAAGAAAAATCCAGCTCAATCAGCTGGGTTTAAAAAAAAAAATTCCAACTGCACACATCACAGAGAAAGAAGCTCTGTGGGAATTGGACAGTCTCACCAGTACACGCATAAAGTTTCTTGCAGCTGTCTGTTATTTTAAGCAACCACTTAAAGGAAAATTCCATGTAAGACAGTGTAATCACTACATCTAATCACCAACTATAGTTTGTTAAATAAAAATAATAAATTCTCATTAAAAAAATAAAAGGCTTACCCCTCACTCTCTCCCACAGAATAGAGATGCTGAAACAGCTACAGGAATTTTTTTAATAGCGCTTTATTAATTCATTGTTTACATATATATTCCTGTTTACCTATTAAGCATTTCATAACTGATTCCCGCAACTTTCTCCCGGGATTGGTTATCAAGGGCTGACTGGGAATGTCACTTTAACTAAGTGGGCTGCTGTATGCATATCTGCTGACAACAGTTTGCTCTTTTGCTTTGACAGCGATGTGTGATGACAGCTCTTTATTGATAAGGCAGAGCAGAAGGTGCAGTGCAATTGAATCTGGAAAGCGATAAGAGAGAAGGGAGGCAGCTTTGAGAAGAGGCTGTAAAGCAAAGGCATATGTGCTTAGATTTTGCTTGATGCCCCTCCGTCACACAGGTTCTCCTAGACTATCCTCTGTGCTGTTGTGTGGGATAATCAGTGCTTATCCCAAGGAATTAGCTGTTCAGGAGCTTGATTTTTATAGCTTTCAAATAAAATAAAACACACTTAACTGCTTGACCTCTCAGAGTCAGAATGACAAGGGCCATTTGATACTGATGGCAGCTCACCAAACCTCTTCTCCTCTCGCGTGTGGATGAGTAACGCAGCAATTCTGTTAGGAAAACCTAACGCCACTCCTAGCCTCCCCGAGAAGAGCAGACAAAGCAGGCAGCTTTTGATTTCTCCTGGGATGTGCTGCTCAGAACTGCGCTCATCTGCTGATACATGTCCACACCTGTGCGATTGGTGCAAGGGAAGTTGTCCGTGTCAACCTAGAGATAAATCACGGCGGCTGGACCCTGCCTCCCAAGGGGATACTCAGGGCTCTGTTCAGCACAAGCACTGCAGTTCTGCTGTACGGGACGCAGGCTACAGAGCCTATCCAAACAGATCGTGCGCTCCTGGAGATTATCCCAACTGTTCTCTCCCATTTTAGATAGCCTACGGCCAGTTAACCATGTACCACTGACCAAGATACCGCGTGAGGGAATGACTAAAGGTGACAGATTTACAGAGTATGGTGGCACGTCTCCTCATACTAGACACTAGTTCTGGCCTGGTCTGTGTGCAAGAGTGGCTGGTGACTGAGCTCACCTCGCTCTACCAGGTCAGGCTTAGCAGCTCGTGCTACTTCTGGGGAGTTCTTCAGTATCCTGGGCTTCATTGTCCTCCTTTAGCCCCCACTGCCAAGCACTGCCAGTGCAGAAGACGGGATCAGACACAGCTTTGGTCTGGCCTCCTCATGGGGTTTCTTAATTATTCAGTGGCAAGCACATAGATTTGCCTGAAACAGCAAGAGGAGACACTTGAGGAGGCCACAACGTATTAACACGCCGAGGAGGAAATTAATCTACTGGTACTTCTAACCAGGCATGAGGTAGGGTAAATAAGGCGGCTGCGAACAGTAGCAGATTGAGCCCAAGAGTGACAGTCGGGAAATCTGAGTTCTGTTCTTGGTGCTCCCTGTGAGCTCGACCAAGTCAAAACCTCCTGCCATCCCCGACTTGCCCAGGTGGCAAGGAAGGAAGACAGGCAAACAACAGGCATTGCCCGCGACGGCACCACACGAGAGCAGGGGAGTGCCGCTGTCTCACGGACTGTGCGGGTGAGGTCACCACTCGCGTAAATTGACAGGTAACGCACAAAGAGAAGGTTGCTCAGGTCTAAGTAAGGAAGCAGTTTTACAAACAGATTAGCAATTTCAGCACAGAAGAGACTCGGAGACATTTCACTATTACAACTGCGCAGCATCTATGGGGTGATGCCAAATTAGAGCGTTGCAACGGTTTATCACCATCTCCCACCCCTGTTTCCCTTTCTTGTTACTCTCCTCTTTCTTCAGAGGCAATTTATCACTGCCAGATAATTGATTCCAAGTTTTTCAGTCCTCCTATTTTATATTTCATGCAATTAAAAAATGCTTTCCTAACCCCAGCTTGTGCCTGTCCCTCCTCTGCAAAGCTTTATTAATATGTATGACCTGCAAGTCTGATCCATTGAGCTGCTGAACACTGAAAGTCTGTATTCGTCACAGGAACGCTCAGCACTTTGCACAATCAGCTCATGCGCACGTGTCCAGTTGCCAGATGAGGGCTGGCCTCTGGTAGCACCGCACACGCTGAACAGGCGCTGACCTCAAAGTGATTATTTATGGAGCGAGGCTTCGTGATGAAAGCCGATCTCTTTATACTGTAAGGACTCTGGAAACCTTGTTGCAATAGACTGGTTTAAGTCAGTTTGAAGAATCGGTTTGATCTTTAGGTAAACACATATACATGTCTGTTGTATGTAATGGTATTTTCTTACGATCTGATAAATCACAGCACTTGTAAAAATACCAAGGCGGAGGTTCAAATGAGAGAAAACCTCACGTGACGATATTGCATGCAACTCCATTAACAAATAACCCCACCGAAGTATTAACACAAAGCATGCAGTAATGCTACTCAACTATATGTTTACAGAATGCATGCAGAAGGCCCACACATAGGGTATTTTTAAACTATTGATTGGTATCTTCTATGGGATATTTTTTAAGTAGTTTGCAGCTGCCGAACTCAAAACTGAGTTGTTCACGTTATTTGGAACAGGTTAGATCAAATGCAGAGCCCTTTTAAAATTCCGTCCTTAGAAGTCATAGCGTGTTGTGGATTTCATGTTCGCTTCAAGTCTTTAACTAACGACAAACATCTGTAAGAACAGCTTTTTGCAGACATGTTTTAGTATCCTCTTAAGAATTAAAAAGCTAAACGTGCGCAGCTTTCACAGTTAAGCTGGATGTTTGGATTTTCACATTTTCCTTTCCAGTCTAAACCAGATAGCACCAAACCAGAGAAAAAGCTTTCCAGAACCAGTGAAACAATTGTTGTCTTGGTCTTCACTCACCTACCACGCGCCAGGCTTTCCAAACTTGCCCACTAGCTCTGAAGGCAGCTCTGTTCAAAACAGGTAGATGTAAAACTTACAGGATCTGAGTATCTGCTGCATCCACTGATTTCAGCTGCAGACACTTAACACAGCTGAAAGCTTAGAACGTCAAGTATGAAGAGCTAATGAGCCGATTTGGAAAACTTGGGCCTGCCTGCCACATGAAAAGGAGGACCCTCACACCACCAAGAGATCAGCCAGGTGATCCTAGGAACATCCATAGAGCACAAGCCTCCGTAACAGAGAAGCCACTACCACAGAAATAACAACTGATTAATCACTTGCAGCCACAGAGGCAAAACCTGAGGCCTAAATCATTGCCTGCTGGAGCCAGTGTGAATTGGAGTGAAACATAAATTGTAGCTCCCTTTTGCCCAACTGTGCATCTGCAAGATAAGACATATTAGTTCCCTTGAACGATTAACCTGCACAGTTGAAAAACTGAGATTTCTGGTCACTGGTGTTGTCAGCTTAGCAGTTTGTACAGTGAATTTAGGTAATAAATGTTTATAAAATACCAACACTGAGTATTCACAGATAAAAGTGATAGACAAAATGCACCGCACGTTGTGGAAAAAAATGGTGGGTATGCAATACAGTATTATCTGCGATTCAAACCTCATCCAGACTAGGCAAAATGAAAAATGAGCATGTCACAGAATCCACAGAAAGTTTCAGAGCCTCATCCCACAAAGGAATAGGTATTAGGCATAGGAAAGAGACAGAAGGAATCTAAAGTTTCCTAAAATAAGCTGTAACTTTACAAACGCTTGCACACGTGACAGCCCATTGAGCAAGACTGCATGGTCAAGACTTACTGTGCTTTGATCTTTTTTCCCCTTCCACATTTACAGAATGCCATCGACATTGGCTAAAACTTTAATTTAAATAGCCTTTTTAATACCAGTAATCGATTGTAAATTCAGAAAAATCAAAACATTTATAAATATATTTTATATATCAGAGTATAACATATCTAGAGTAAAATAAAACTATATAGTTTTGAGAGGCATTCCATGCGGCTTCTTCTATATGCTGTAAACTGTCTGAAAACCTTTGCAACCTTGCATCAGTTTTTTTGGCTTTATTTTTAAGCCGACATACAAGAGAGAAGAGATTATAGGGTTGGCAGATCCTTTCGCCTGGGCCACCTGGAGAGCCCTGCTGCTGCAAAGACATACGTAGCTCACTTAACTCGTGGTGCTGAGGGTTGAGTGCAGGTACGAGGCCTCGCAGGGAGGTGGGAGCTCAGCCCTACACCTGAATGTTTACATTCCCTTACAAAGGTTCATAGTGACCCAGACTGAGAACCTGAGTCTGCGAGTACGTACGGAGTAAAAGATTAGTTTCTTACTACAGGTAACTTCGCCTCTGTATACTTAGTGCATTATCAGCTGTGTAAAAATATTAAACACAGACCTGTAGTTTACTGATGCTTTAATTTGATGTTTCCTTGCACTGCTCTTTCAAATAATCTATTTCCTCAAAAATGAAGGATGTGCATAGTGGATGTGTTAAATTTATTAAGGTCATAGATGACTATTTGCAGAGCACCACATTTAATGTAGTATTTTTGTACTGTAATGGAAGCATGCCTTCCTTGGGTTCTTTTCCACATATTAAATTGTATTTATTTACCTGTATTTATAACTGTGCAATTTTTAAATATGTTTTAAAAATAAACTTTGTCTGTGGCTTCAAGTATTTCAAAATATCTTTCAATTTGAAAATGGTCTTGGCTATAATTACTTGAACTGAAAGGAGGGACCTACTTCTCCAAGTGAAATAAAGGAATTTTTTTTAATGAGGTCTTCTATCCTATTGTTAACAATGTGAACATGCTTCTCTGCTTAAAAATTAAGCCCAGAAGAGGCTTTGTTCATTTCCAAGCATTCTTCATAAATTCATCATTGCTCTGAGATAAGAGTTATTTATATAATTTATTTTATTTCAACATGTTGATCAATTATACTTACAACTGGAATTTATACTAGCTGAGGACTGGCCTAAAGGATTTTGCACATACACTCCACATGAAGAAAAGGGGAAAAAAGTAGATCAGAATTTTTCCTGAAGATCATGCAACTGCACATCTCAAAATTAAAACAGAAGTAAAAATATTAGAACACAATCTTTCTGAAAAAACAAAGCCAACTTTTAGTGATTCAAATGGTTATTCAAGCAACTTCCCATAAACCCTAGTGGGAGTCGGCTAGCGGTCTGTCTCAGTTTGGGCTTTCGTGGGATGAGGTGAAAGAGCTGAGAGAGTAGAAATGAAATCATCTTTATACTTCTGCTATGGGACACCAACAGAAGCACAGACACGAGCGGGACATAAAATTCCTGTGCCCTACTGGGGACAGAAAAGATGGCAGCCAGCAAGGGGGCTGCAACATTGACAACAGAGGGCTACTGACAAAGCAGGACAACAGCGGCACGGATCTGAAGGCTGACACCCTCAATGGACAAATGGGTTGCTCCAGAAAAAACTTCAGAAGATACAGCCAATAGTTTGCCTGTAAAAGGAGAGCTCTGTCAGAAACACCACCTGGCTGCCTGTGGCTTTGACCAGAACCTTCTACTAAACAAGGAAAGGGAACAGAGGCTAAAAACACACTAACCCTTAGGATGCAAGTCACGTGTGCTCCATGCCAGGGGATGGTAAGGTTAGTTCAGTTCTTGCTGCTCCAATGTACCAACAAAAAAGCAGTAGGAAAACCCATTCGTTATGGGCTCTGGAGCAAACACGGCCCAGGAATAACGCACTGCAGTCCTGAAGCCAAAAAAAGAGAGCGGTTGTGAGAAAAGTGTTAGTGCCAAATCCTACGTACAGAACTGCTCAAAAAATCCCTGGGAAGAAGTCTGAAAATATAATCACCTACTCCACACCAGCTGTCAGCCACGCACTATCTATCTTCAATATTTTTATGACATTCACACCTTCTACCACATCTGTCAGTGCCTCCCCTATTCACGTTATCCTTGTAGCATACCTGAGGGACAGAGAGGTGTTACTTCCCATTTTAGTGAGGGGGAACAGAAACCAGGGGTGGTGTTAACTTGTCAGTTACCTAATACTGCCCTCCATAAGCAACCACAAGAGTTCGCAGGCACAAATCCTACTACACAGGGAGCTCTTGCAGGATGTCTGAACACGGCCCTTCAGCTTGTACAAGGAGCAATGCTGTTCCAGTTGCTACAAGCGGTGTGAACACAGTGCAGTGTGACTTGCCATGGTCACAAAGGACATCTGCGATAAAAAAGAAACCAAAACAGATCATTAAATTTGGACCTCAGGACCTGAACCATCTTTTACCTTTCTTACTATTCAACACTTCACAGAACCTCTACTTCCACGTTAGGAAAATTCACTTACAGCCTTCTGGGTTTATCTCTTACCTCTCCTCCAGTTCCTGGTCCCACGATCCTAGAAAAAGATGAAAGGCTTGCCATCCCCCAGTCTTCTTTTTTGGCCTATTCTTGCATCTACCAAATAGTCACAGTGGTCACACTGCTATGTAAACCCTTACCCATGAGGAAAAAAAGACTTCTCCTTCACTGAACAGCAGGTCAAATTTCTAAATGAGTACAAGGAGTTACAGACCAAGATAAAACTTTGATTGAACAGCGGACTTTGGGGTTGAAATGACAGCACTCTTCCACATGAACATTGTGAACTCTTGTGTTCAAAGAGCATCAACTGGCTTAGAAGTTAAAACAAAAAAAATTAATCTTAGTTTAAATCTTGTTTTCTATTTTTGTCATGTTTTATATCCACTCAGGGCTTAGTTTTGGGTTTTTTTTTCTTTTTCATCCATAGAAGTGCCACAAGTCACAAGACATCAAGACTCTCACAAACGTCTTTGCTGCCTATGCAGGTTTTCTTAAAGTAAGACATCAAACACGACCAAAAAGAGAAAGAAAAGAGGGAGTATCACAACATAGTCAGGCTGGTCCTCTTCAGTTCAGACAGGAAAGAAAGAAGCAAGAATCCACAGTCACAAGATGTGAGAATATTTCTTTTTAATTTAAAACAGTTGCAACAATGTCATTCACAACCTTTCTCATCTCAGACAAATACTCTCCAAAATCTTAACAGTGCTTCAAGCAAACAACTCTGAATGGTGCAAAGTAAATCAGTACAGACACTTCCAGGATACAACAGTAAAACCACTGAAGAGTGAATAAAAATCAGACACTGATCTCAGCCATTAAGGTAGGAAGGGCTATGGGAAAAGAATAAAAAGTTGTGGCCAGTTACATATTTTGCATAGTCTTTCAATGCATGAAATCAGCAAAGAAGATAAAAATGGCTGCTGCCAGGATGGAGAACAAAAGGAATGAATTGGAGATACTTCTAAAACAATCTAACGAGCTCTGGTTGCGTCTGTGTTCAGAATGGGCACTACGACCCAGTGCAGGCAGCCTGAAAATGGGCTGATTCTGGTTTCAGTTACACCAAAGGGAGTCAGAAGTAATGCCACGGAACCCAGTAGAATTACAAGTGACAGTAGTCCAGAAACATCTAGGCTTGTTTTTAAACTGTAGCTTTGAATAAACTGATTTTTTTTTATCCTGATTACGTTTTAGCTAGGAAGGTTAAATAGGAGTGTGTGTCTACATGTGCTCTGGAGACAGCAGACTGTGACTCAGAATGAGGGGTCTACTGATCCAGCATGCTGCTGGGAATGAGAGGGGACAGGGAAAAAAAGGGAAAAGTTATTGAGTTTTTCTTCCTTCCACTCTCCTAACTTAAATGTATCATACAAAAAAGTAAAAATCATTCCAAGAAATAAGAGCACAATTTGCTGCCAAATTCTGGCTTGCCATGATTCTCAGGTCAGATTGTCTCAAACAGCTCACAGTGATTTTCTTCCTCCATCCTTTTTTGTTGAGCAGCTCTCGGCACACCTGACCCCCAACAGCTATTACAGTACCCAGACGCATGGAGTTTCCCCATCATGTTGTGCACTGAGGCCTAGCCCAGCACAATTAAGTGCACACAAATTTTAACGGATAAAGCCTGATAAATTAGTCATCTATTCAGTACAGTCTGTTTGATTGTGGCTTCTGCATGCTGAAGTTTAAAAAAAACCCAGATAAACAACCCCGAACTCCTCTCCCCCACATTAGCCTGAAAAGTCAGGAGTTTACATCCTGCTCCTCCATATTCACGATGTTCTTCACACATACCCCATCACAAAAGTGAGACGACTTAACTGGCCATTTGAAAAAGGAGGGAAGTCACTACTTTAGGAGATAGTAATTCCTCAAACCGCTGAAGAAATTCAACATATTTTCAAGTGCTAAATTTTAGCAGATCCATAAGCCTTTCCCCTAAACTGCTCCTTGCACTTCTGACCCACTTGGTATTTTAGGCAGGCAGTACCCAAGAGTGACCAAGTGAAAAGAATTTGGAAGCCAAGCTGCTCCAGTTCACCTACCACCGCCAGCAAATGGCTCTCCCCTTTCAGTGACCATTTCCAGTTTACCGCCTGCCGGTGCGCCTCCCATTAACTGAGATCAATGAGTCCCACAGCCATTCCAGTTTTAGGATGTACCAGACAAATGGACTTACCAGAGTCCATGCTCCATCCTTAATCCTATGAGACCAGACACGTTTCCAGTTTAATAATGAACATGGGAACAACTCTGTGGGCTTTTATGTACCCAAGGTTTGTAAATAAAACGGTAGCGGCCACCAGATCTTGTTAGTTTATAAATAGTTGCCCTTTACGTTCATGAGAAAAGAGGGAAGCTGTTGTGTTGAATTTCCTTGGAATATAACTGGGCAATAGAAAAAAAAAAGAAGTTTAAAAAGAAAAAGAAAAGAGAGAAAGGCCTTTTGTCCCTTTTCTATTGCCAGACTGAAAAAGCACAAAAATAGATACACAGAAGTTCTGCTCTTTCACTTTAAATAAAAGGTGTTTCACTGCATGATTTGCTGATCCCATTTTCAAATCTGGCATTTTCTGGTGAAATACACAAATACTCAAAACCTGGAAGAAGGAAAAAAATTACTGGCAGCTTTTATTTTGTCCAGAACTGGTGGCTCAATAATTACAAGGCAGCTGAATCTCACAGGAGCCACTTACTAATGTGCTAGGACGCTGTTCTTTTGTGTCAGTAAGAGTAATAAGTGCAGGAAGCTTTCCCAGCAGTTAGGCACCATTTACTGTTTACAGAATTATTGCACCAGAATTTCTCTCATAATCTTTTCAGATCAAAAACTGATTAAAAAAAAAAAAATCAAGTGTTTTTTGGCTCTGCATGAGGCTACATGACCAAAGGGAGAATTATTTTTCCCCAAACGCTGGAAAAAATGAAATACCCTACTCATAACCAGATCTTTAATTTGGGTTCTCTTCTGTGGTGTGTAGCTGCCTGAATTTTGCTATTAAACTTGCAGGCAGTGACTGCAGAGAAAATGTAATTACACCTCCCTGCCTCTCTTGCACTCTGTAAGGACGATTTTTTTTGTGCGTTTTTTTGACTGTTCCGATTTATTTTTAGGGCTCAGTAAGTTTATACGAGGCAACTCCAGCAGCTATCTCAGCGGCAAGCACTGTGAGCCTTTAGGGGTTTTTTGGAATCATGAAAGCTTTCTCACTCACCATTGTATTTTTTCTAGAATTAGTGTTTTCAAATACAATTTAAGAACCCACATACACATTCTTGTCTGTGACAAACTGAAATAACACCAAAAACAAAAGAGACAGGAAAGGCCGGCCCCTATCTACACACCTCTTCATCCCTGCCAGAGATATAAAACCCCTTTTAGAAGGTGTTTGTTGAAGAAATCAGATTATTGGTGTGTTTGCAGATTTTAAGATAGCTGAAACATCATTTCAAGATAGGGCTTTTTTGTTGTTGTTGCTTTTTGGTTTTTGTTTTTTAAAGGGAGGGAGGAGAGAGTGGCAAATCAATAAATCAGCAATTTTACTAAGCAATTTCCCCCACTCACGGATTGAACTAAATATTTAAGTAATCTTTGGCAGAAAGCAGAATTGCACTGTGAGTATTTTGTCAGGGAGTTGGTTTCAGCTGGAATGCGAGTGGTCTAGATGCAAATTTCCTGAAATAAATATAAAGGGACATTAACCCCTTCTTTACCTCCTTCATAAGAAAATAAAATTTAAATAATAGCCTTGCCTTTCCTGAGGGTACGCATTTAATTTTATAAGTCTGCTTCATTTAGCTATCTGTAATCCTGAATCTGTTGGGAAAACCTGCAAAACAAACATTCAAGAGAAGATGAACAAACCTATGTCTGCAAAAATAAAATCTATTATTTCTCTTTGGCTTAAAACGTACAGGGCACTGACAGGAAATTGGTTCTATCTCCACTAGTTTCTTAGGTTTAGGCATCAAAAAGGCAAAGCAAAATACTATAAAATTGAATCCCAACAGATATAAATTTAGTTGATTTTTTTCTCACTGCACCGAAAATAATCTCTCAAATAAGACATGCTGCTTCGAAGAACACTCACACACCCCCTCCCCACAACTTTGTATATGACATATTTTCTCTAAGTGGTCTGAACTTCAGTTGAAAACACCGGCTCCCAGTGACTAAGATGCAAATATTTCTTCCTGGTGTTCAATGGATGCATGGACAGAAGAGGCAGGAGCTGGGCTGAGCTGGGCTATTTTTGTTCAACTTCGAAACTTCTGTTTTCTCCATATACTAGCTGCAAACTCCACCAGTCATCTGCATGGTCTTAACGTATCCTTTAAGGTGTATAAATTTAAAAAAACGTACTATACATCACCTAATAGAAATTTTCCTTCTAACACTTAAGGTGGCGTCAAATGACTATTTTTAAATAAACTATAAATATCCCATGTTTTCCTTTGCTTTTTGGCAGTCCAAAAGTTAGGGGTCTTTTGTTGGTTTTAGATTTTCTTTTTTATTGTATGCTTTTTTGGGCAGGTTAAAAAGGCTTATGGCTTCTTAAGGCCAGGTAAGAGATTCAAGGCCTAACTTGGTATCCTGTGGTAAAAATAAATGTAGCCCAGGTCTTTGGGAGGTCGTTCTGAGGCACAGACTCTAAGGTCATTGTAGATCACCCATCTGAAATGAAAACAAGATTGATTACATTCCATGTGTATAAAAATCATCACAAGTTTAACAGGGACTTCTCAGACCCAAACTTCAAAGAGCTTAAAATCTAAAATTAGGCATTGCAACAAGAACAAAAGATCAGAGAAACAGCCGAAGCAGGTTTAGTGGCAGTCAGGAATTGAAAAGGAAGAGAGACGTGCAGAGGAATGTGCAGCTACAGTTCAACAAGAAAAATCAGGGATTCCCAAGGCCAAATAACAGGAACATATCAAAATCACAGCCAAGATCAGCACTGCAGTACTAGCAATACTAGTATCAGCCCCTAGTTTGATGGGGAATGAAAGGAAGTTGGGGGAAGCTCAGATAAACAAAGCCAGATACAGAACTGGTGCCCCAAAATGAAGAGAGATTTGGAACAGCAAGCACAGGAGAGCTGATGATATGTTTCAGCATAGGCCTCAGAACTGACTGACTCGTCGCATCTACAATCTGTGACGATCTTCATTCTTTCGGGGGAAATGCACACATGGTCACAACATGCATGTTTTGAATGCCATGAATACACACCCTGCTCTGTACAGACGCACACTTCAAAGAAAACACATGCTCATCCTTGTGTGTCTCTCCCAATTCCACTCACCTTCCTTCTTTTTTGAGATGACAAACATAGTGGCCACTCATTGTGGATGTTCCCATGTGGCTGATGAACCCAAACAGCTCGTATCCTGTTTAAGAAATACAAAGGGGAGCATAAATCTTTTATTGTAACATTGCAACGTGACTCCAGGCAATGCTTTCTTTCTAATACTGGAGAAGCAGCTAAGCACTCCTAACTCAGACTCTGCATCCCCAAACACAGTTTCTGTTAAGATTGCAGCATGGTCTCGCTTTAACTAGCGGTCAGATTCATTATCAAACATCAAACCAATTCAAATCAAACCCACATAGATCTGTGCACATACAGCTGGGCTGTGATCACAGCCCCTGCCAGGAGAGAGAAAACAACAGATTCATTCCTAGTTCACAGAGAGCACCACAGGAAGTGCCAGATACTGAGTTCATTTCTGCACATGAACTAACGATGTCTACCAGCGTGATCACAGATCCTCTATAAATCAAAAAACCCCCAGAAGTTTAAATTTCAGCAGCCCGTAAAAGAGAGGACAGAAAAGAAACCTCTTTCTTTAATACAAGGACCATTTTTGAGCTTAGAGTCTCTGGAGAACTCCGCATTGGTTCTTGCTCCCCACCCATTCATGCCATTCACCCAAATTACCACCAAAAGTAAAAGGGTACCTTCTTTCAGGACATTGCATAAGGACAGGGACCTGGATTTTGGTGGAGAGGGCTTTCTGGAGCCATTTTACAGTATCATGTTGGTTATCAGGATTTCAGGCACTCAGTAAATGGTCTCAGTCTATAAAGGCTAAGTACCACAAAAAATAATTATTCCAAATCTTTTTTTTTTTTTAAACTAACGATAATCAATGTTTCCCGTGTCTCCAAGAGACTTAAGATTGGTCTTTCTAATGTTAGAAATAAAGAAATTAATGTTCTTATATAACAACAGCAACAACAGAAACAAAAATCAAATTGGCAGGGTTTTTTTGTTTTTAAGACCGTTTGAGTCAAGGCCAGAGGTACAAGTTTACATCATACAGTTATTAGAACTGGTCACTAAAGACCCTCCAAAAAACATTACATGACATCCTTATGTTAGAAACACTGCTGAGCTTTTGTACTCCAGTGCTTTTGCACTTGCAGGAAGTTCTTTGCCTACTTCACAACTTTGATTGCTGCACATTAGCCCCATCTTGTGGTCTGTTTAGCAGTAGTACGACTGAGGATCTCAAAGTAAAAACCTAGAGAAAATAGCAAAGCAGTACATGCAGGATACCAGCTGTACCTGACATTTAGAATAAGGAACTTGGTTGAAGGGGTCAAATCTCTCACCAGACCACAGAAGGACAGAAACTCAGGTGGTCTATAACAGCAGCATTATATTTCAGATGCTCAGCCTCTGAAGATTTAAACATTCCAGCTTTTCTTTGTCTTTTTATCTTACAGCAACAAAACAAAAAGTAAAGCTAGGCCAGGAGACTTACATGCTGCGGCAACAAGGAACTTGGACTCAGGTTATTCAGTGAGTCCAGCGAAAGAGTTTTCTAAGCAAATCCAGCCCACAGAACTTAGCAGCCCCACAGAGTTGGACTCAGCCCCAGAAGCAAGATTGGAAGTAAATTGCCTGGATCATGTCCAAAAACCCATGAGAGCTACTTTCAAAACACAAAGGAGATCTTTGAATGGTGTAGGTGTGATGCAACAACACGATAGCCGGTTTTAAGATGAAGGAGAACTTACTTCCAGACCCATCTTTGATCCTGGGTCCCTCCGACCCTGTCTCTGCAGGGATATTGGCATTAGCATTGTTCGCCATATTCATCATGTCCAAAGCAGGCTCACTTTCTTCCTCGAGTTCAGGGTGGGTGAAGATCCATTCCAGCGCACGCTCCAAATTATTGTTCTGTGAGTAAAACAAGCAAAAGAGCAGCCTTTAATACATTCTCTAGCATAATCAGTCTTTGAACAGAGTAAGAATCATTTTTAACAGCACTTAAAACATGTAAGATACATACTCTAACCCCACAGAAAATAGTATTCAACAAGCACTCTGCAGAAGCTTGACAGATGGAAAAAGAAATCCTCCCACAATTAATCCCCACGGCCCCCAGGTTCTCATCGTGAAGATGCATAGTTTTAGGAATCCAGGTTGTTTCTCAACAGATGGTAAAAGAAGCTAAATTTTCCTCACTTTCCTCCACATTTTAACATTCATGTGAAACACACAAACCACCTTCCTCACTCTAATCCAGACAAGTCAGGCATCCCACGCTTTGCCAGGATAGTTTTATGTGCATCATTCACTAGCTGGATTTTTATATGCATGTTTCAAAGACATCTAAGCATGCACATGTACAAAGCACGTAATATGAAATGAAACCCCAAGTGCTACCAATAACTCATGGAACTCACTGTTGCCTTCAGTGCCTGAATTGCTAGATTCCTTTGGAAGCCCATGGAAATAATAATTGCAACCATCTCTTCGGGAGGTTGGTTATCTAGCCCAACAGCTCCAAACGCAGCTTCTCCACTGGACGCGACTTCTCCAAATGCAGGTACGATCAATGGCTCGGCAAAGTCTGGAACAAACAAACATACATCAACTCATTCTTTTGCTCCACTGAACTGAAAACTCAACACAAACAAACAAACAACAAGCAGGACCTCAAAAGCAGTCCTGAAATCAATGTAAGTTCATTTCACTGGCCCAGTTGGGACTTAGATGTGGGCAAGTCTTAAAAACAACAAGATGAACAGGCACATTAAGAATTATCTAGCTGGAAAAACTCATACTGAGCAGGCTGGAACAACTTGGCACATCACAGAAGTGGAAGAACTGCAGGAAAGTAGCCAAGATTGGTATGGAAGCAATGATGACACCAGAATAGTAGACAACCCAGCTGATACATGTATAGATGTAAAACGAACTGATTCCATTGCTGAAATATGTCAATTAAGCCCAAGTGAAACTCATTCCCCATTTACACAAGCAACACAAAAGCCCACAGTGAAGTGTGAACTCAACCAAATCTGGAGTTTCCCAGCAAGGGAGTGCTCAGGTACACTCAGTGCTGAATCATGGGTCCAAACTTTGCATGGATGAAACACAGGAAGTGGAAAACATCTAGCAGCCCTGTCCATCAGTAGATAGCCCAGGTACTAAGTATGGCATGAATGCTCTAGCCTGCGCTACAGAAGGCTGATATGAAAGAAAAGCATCTGGACCACAGGATTCTTTGTACTTACACTTGATCACAAGTCAGCTTCTCCCTTAGCATCCCGGACCTAGCCAAAGGGTGAAAAAAAGACAGCTGGCCCATACCATCAGTGAGGACAGAAGAGCATACTTCTTGTGTAGGTTAGTGTGTTGTCTTCTTCTAGGCAGAGGATGCCACACAATGGTCAAGATCTGCATATCCCAGGAGTAATTTAGGAAAATTCACTCACACCTCCAGGTTTCCTGGGGTGGGGAAGGGGGCCATTGTTTCACTGTCACACATAAAATTTCTACTGACTGCCAAAATACACAACCAGTTGAGTTTAACTTATACCTTCCAGTCACTGACCTGGTTCTTCCATGTGTGCAATGATCCAGTTGAAAGCAACTTCAGCACCCATGTTGCCCGTATAATACACAGCTTTCCGACATGCTTCCAAAGGAAAACCCATCTCCGCGAGCTGCATAACTGAAGGCTCATCAATATCTAGAGCTACAAGAAAGGACTTTCTAAAATACAGAAGTCTAATTTCATCCATTGTACTCTATTGCTTATTGTTATTAATGGTGCCACATATTACAATAACTATCTCTTGCATTTGATTTAGTACTGCAGTAAACCCACACCCATTAGAAAACAGCCTTGTACAAAGCATTACAGTATGTGTTACGGACTACTGGTAATCTTTTGTCTCAGTAATCTACACGGATCCTTGAACCTTGATGAATTCCTTCAGGACTTGATTTATTAAAAAACCTCACCACTGGATTTTAAGGGGTGAAGAAGTTAGGTGCTGAGCTTAGCTGGAGATGGCAGCCAAAGGCAATCTCCTCTCCCAAAGGCAGGATCTTGCAGGTGAGAGAAACAACAGCTGCTGGATCTGGCAGTCTGCAGTTGAACTTCGGCTCTGAATGACAGGGCCCAACAGCTTCAGCTGAGATCAGAGTCCAGAAGGAGCCAGGATCAAGCAGCTGTGACCTCCAGAACTGCAAGGTCCTGCTGATGAGCAGCAGATAAGAGGAGC
Source organism: Chionis minor (assembly GCA_013398295.1). Classification (NCBI taxonomy): domain Eukaryota; kingdom Metazoa; phylum Chordata; class Aves; order Charadriiformes; family Chionidae; genus Chionis; species Chionis minor. Next base: position 742,827 of record VZSF01002706.1, on the reverse strand, counting down.
AGCTCATATTCTGGCTACGCTGATGCTACTACAGACTTTTACTTACGAGTCCGGCACACGTGCAAGTGAACGCTGAACAAGTACAAAAACTAGCTGTTATTTAGAAGCGTGCAAGGCAATGCTGCATGCATCTCCATGCGGACAGAGAAACCACTAGCTGAGCAAAAGCATGACCATTTTTTAAGCAGCTGAAATACAGGTCCCAGAAAAATGAGATACATACACTCCACAAAATGGTTCGTCATACGATCTGAAATATGAGAAAGGAAAAAAAAACCAGGAAGAAGGACTCAGATAAAGGCTAAATAGATTCATACAGTAAAAATAATTCCATGGTTTTAAAGTCATAGAAACATTTGACCTCCTACAGGCAGGGCATGTTCACCCTTACATCCCTGATGTTTTTGCCATGAACTAGACCAGGGATGTTTCTATCCAGTAATTTCCCCAGCTCAACTCAGAGCAAAGTGTCACTGGTACTATAAACCAGGAGGAAACATAGCTGATGGCTGACCTAAACCAACTTAAGCAAGAATCGATTTTGTTATAAATAAAGTACCATCATCCATGCACTTCCACTAAAACTAGGTCAGTCCATTGAGCAAAAGGATAAAAAAGACTAGACCTTGGTAAGGAATCTACAGAAAAGGGACAAAATTAAAACCTTCGGAGCACTGAATTTTGCCATAGCCTTTGCTCTGACACACAATTTCAGGTACTAGCTTCCTGTCACATGCATATCGCTTGATATTATACCACCACTGCTACAAATATCCAAGCAAATAGGGCAGTCACGTCATGACAGTAGTTGCATTACTGGTTTCCTATTAAATACTGAGGCACCCAGACTTAAGTCATCTGGAGGAAACTGCAGCCACCTGGGTCTAAGGTCACACTATAAAAACATGATTTTACTTGCTATAAACCATTTCATTCTCTAGAGAAACCCAGCGAATGAGGAAGGAGGATATTCTAATATTCTTGTTTCTGAACTTTAGTGTAAAAGAAACAGTCTTCAATTACAGAAGCACAGCGCTGCTTTTTTGTCCATAGCTCCGAAAGGTGAAGCTTAAGGACAATCACTATGTGCTAGAAGGGCAGGGCAATACAAGAGAGAATCAAGAGAGAAGTAGTCGGTATACCTTTTGGGTCATCAGGAATGATAATGGGAGGAGCAATGTCTGGAAGTTCCTCTTCTCCTGGCTGGAGACCCCTGGCCCGAAGGTGGCTGATATCTAGAAAATCTGGCATGTCTATAGAAACATCTACAAAGGCAGAGAAACAGGCCAAGCTTATGAATGTAGCAAAATGACCTCATGACACAACCTACCCCATCAGAGAGGGGATTCTGGTATCCAAGCTACAAATACAGCCAGAATTCTTCACCTGAAAACGGTTATTTGAGAAATTTGGAACACTGAAGCACAATTTAATCAGGAGGTCAGACTACATGCAAATGTGTTTTAACTCCACAGACCTGATAGATTTGTTTAATTTGTCATAAAAGAAAAGAAGATTCAATTAGGATCTTCACAGTATAAATCTGAGACTCAAGCCAGGTCCTCATTATAAACCAAAGTGGGTATACTTTATAAGTTATCTTGGCTAGAATGAGCAAAAGGTAAATATAAAAGGCACATACCAAGCTTTTTGGGTATCCAATCAAGGCCAAAGGTGAATTTCTTTATCTGCACCACCAAGTACTCAGGAAATGAAGCAAAACGAGAAGTCCTAGGAAGCACAAGAAAGAGTGAAACAAGGCAACAAAATCACAAGCAGCACAGATTTCAGTACCTCATCCACATTGAGATTAATAACTTCAGCCCTAAGTGAGATAAATAGTTAAGGATTTTATAAACACAAATTTCATAAAAACGTTTTCAAGTACAGTGGAGAAGTATGGTAGTAGCTTTCTATTCATTCATGTGCTGAATGGCAGCCCGAACCCTTGCAGATAATTCAGCGTGTAGGAAGATTACACAAAACAACTACAACTAATATCGAACTCACTTACTTAAGTTGTTCTGAAGTTGAATTTCAGGAAATAAATTTTGAATGACATATTGGCTAGAACTTCAGGGCATGGGCTTAAAACACAGCTCAGACAGAACAGAGTAACAATTAAATATGCTTTTTCCCCCCCACTTTCTAGTAACAGTAGCATTGTCCGTGAGGTATCAGTCCACCTATAAAGCATTTCATTACACAAAAAGTTGTCACTTGTAGTTTTTCACATGAAAGCGCTATATAAAAACCTACATGATACTCTTACTATGATCTTTATCAAAATCGAGGGTGATGCTTGAGTTTAAGGGGATCCCTGATATTTGCCCACTTAGTGAAAAGAAAAAGTTTAATCTTGAACACAATGTTAACATTATTATATGTAGTGCCATTCTCCTTCTTCTCTATGCTCCCATTTTCCCCACATTTCATCTCCTGCAACCTTCCCTTTGTCTTCCATTTACACATACCATCCTTTCTTCTAATTCACCTAACTCTGGGTAAAATACAGTAAATGCATGATAAATATAAGGCCTTCCTACCATACTATAAATAACTACTTTCTAAATTGTCAACACTGCCTTGCATTTTTACTAACTTCATCATCTGCAGCACCAAACTTTTGAATTTTAAATAGCAAATTATTCTTCATCTTTCAATGCTTTTAAAGACCTAATGGATGAAGAACAGCTAAATTACAAATTAACCCTAGATCTATTTGAAGGCTAGAATGTTCTTCCAGCATGTTCATAGTTATTAAAACAAACCTTTAGATTTCTGCTGCATTTTTCTCCATGTGCACTTGCCTCCCAGTTTTCAATACGTCAGTGAAACTGTATGCTAAAAGAGCAGTGAGTCACTGATATGTTAAGTGATCTAAAAATAGAAGGTACCTAGCCACAGCAAACCAGTAGCACAGCCAGATTTTCAACCACTCCTTGCTGCTGACATAGAAATGGAACAGGCTAAGAGACTAACTCTTGTTCTCAGCAAGAAATACTGTCCTGAAAATTGCATTGATCCCTGCCTGCTGTCCTATTTCTTAACGCTTTTTTAAGACCAAGATGTTCTCTATTCTTTTATCTACCTGACTATAAACACACAAGATGGGTTCCTTCTTTTATATGTCCATCTTGTACAACGGCCCCAAGTAAGTAAGCAAACTTAACAAATGCAAACACTATCGCATACAAAGATGATGGCTTGAAATCCAAACAAAAACAATAAATACCATTAAACACTTTAACAAAAAAGTTTTCAGTATAGCACTTCACCAATCCAAAAAATTCCATCCATCTAAAGAACTTTCTCACAAGAAACACGACCTTCATTTGCTTCCCCCTGTTTTGTTGCCACACAATGCCTTTCAGCATTTTTAGTCAAATGAGGACATCAAGAGACTAAGCACAGAGACCCAGACTGTATCTCCTACCACACTACACAGAGCTCTATCACTAGCTGATACGTAGGATCTGATTTTAAAACATGGGCAGACAATTAAGCCACAAGCATTTAAAGTTCAAGCTTTTAACAACAAGACGCCATCACCTCTTGAAATATGAACATTTGAGAGCATTTTATTTCTTGCTCAACTGGTCATTACAACTCTTGTCAGGCTTGATCTGCACCAGTTTGAGCCCCAACACCAGTACAATGCCAAAGCCCACCATACCTTTATCTATTTCTCTCTGCACCACGTCCAGGTAGCAAGATAAGCACAGAGCACCACCATATCATTTTTTAATAGACAGCCACACACACACTTACTTAACTCCTGCAGATTTTGCTTGAAGGGCACTGCTCCAGAAATCCTCTACGTTGCTTGGTTCAGAAAAGGCCTGCAGACATGCACTAAATGGGATCTTGGCACGGACAAGCTCTGGTGGAGGTCTCCTTGCAGCTTCTGCTTCTCGCCTCTTCAATTCATAGGCAATTAATTCATCTGAGAAATGAATATGACACTAAAAGCTAAATGAAGATTGTCATGGTTACGGTGTCCCTTACCAATCTTATTTTTGCAAGTTTTAGAAATCCAAAAATCTATTTATTATTAAAACTTTTACAAGGTCTAACTAGACATCACATCTTTTTGTCTGCATTGGGGTCAGGAGCTACACTTACAACAACATCTCTTTTTCTGAAGGTTTCTGTTTGTGGTGAAAACACAGAAGTGGAAATAGTGGGCAACAGGCAATTAAAACCTTGCCATGACAGCCAGAATCCTGTGTTAATAATAACACCAACTACTCACTTTATCAGCTCAATCTGATTTGGAAAATTATTGCTGTCTATCCATTTCATCTGACTTTCTAGACAGGACAGGATTATGGATGATCTAGAAAGAGTTCTGACAATGGCGAGTTGAGCAGTGCCATGTGGTAAATTCACAAACTAATATAACTCCTGAGACATTACCTGGAAATAACATGCTCTTTTATAAGCAACAGAATCATCACTGAAACTGATGAACAAAGAATGTGAAGTTCTCCAAAACTTAAATTTTCAAATCAAAATGGTATTTTTAAAATATATGATCCAGTTCAAGGACCTGTGGGCTAGCTAACAAGTAGTAGGTGGAATTCTCTGTCTTGTGCTATTTTCAAAGGATTTGACTGAATCATCAGAATAGTTCCTTTTGGCTTTTAAGTATTTTACATTTAGATATTATGAAGGAAACCAGAGGCACGTCTCCCTTCTAGTGTTCCTGTGATGTCCCCTTCACTTCCACCTCAAGCATACATTTATTTAGCTCAAGCATACATTAGCAGGACTAGGGAAGTGACCGTCCCCCCGTACGCAGCACTGGTGAGCCCCCACCTCGAATACTGTGTTCAGTTTTCGGCCCCTCACTACAAGAAAGACACTGAGGTGCTGGAGCGTGTCCAGAGAAGGGCAACGAAGCTGGTGAGGGGTCTGGAGCACAAGTCTTATGAGGAGCGGCTGAGGGAACTGGGGTTGTTCAGCCTGGAGAAGAGGGGGCTGATGGAAGACCTTATTGCTCTCTACAACTACCTGAAAGGAGATTGTAGCGAGGTGGGGGTTGGTCTCTTCTCCCTCAGAAGCGGTTGTAGTGAGGCAGGGGTTGGTCTCTTCTCCCAAGTAACAAGTGATAGGATGAGAAGAAATGTCCTCAAGTTGTGCCACAGGAAGTTTAGGATGGATATTAGGAAAAATTTCTTCACTGAATGGGTTATCCAGCATTGGTTAAGGTTTTAAATCACAAATCCCTGACACCTTTATCATACAAACTGCTACCATTCTTAGTGATATATTCCTGAGCAGTCACACTTAATGGTGGCCCCATAGTCTGAGAAGAAATCCATCTCAACACTTGCCAAGAGTATCCAGGTAGAATCCTTCCTCCCTAAAAATATAATCAGGGACGGTAAAGCCACAAACTGATGTGTTTAAAATCTCCTTTAAAGAAAACCAAACCAAGTAACTTCCCCTTGATCAGTTAATTGGTTTAACTTACCACATGGCCTTGTACCCTTCTATCCATACAAAGAGACCACAGAGGGGTGAGGAACTTCATTCCCTCACGGTTAAGAGAGTCACCAGAAGGTCAGTCAATGGACCAGTTTTTTTCTTTACCTTTGTTTGTTGCTGCCTCCATGGCAACAGGTAACTGCATGATATAGTCCACCCTCTCTGTGTAGCGGACCTTTCTGGACTGGCAGCATTGCGTGCGTTCTTCCACCAGGAACCGGAAAACATCACTAGGGTTTTCTGAACCTACAGGGTTCCTCTGAAAGGAATATTAGATCCAATCATTTAAGTGACAATCATTACAAGGACCTGAGAACCCACAGGCTGCTGGTTTTTTTACAGCAAGGACATAGACACCAATTTTGCACCTAGATCTGACAGTTCAGCTTGCATTTTACTGAATGCAGAACTCTTGCACCCACAGAGAATCCCACTGAAGTCCACAACGTCTGCATACACAGCAATTATCTTTCTACACATGGTAACTTGCAGAGTATGTACCTAATGAACCTGACTGAGTCAAGGTGAATGGAAGAAGGCAGGAAGGTGGCAGGCCATAATAAAGATAGAAAGCTCAGGTAGATAAAACATGGAGCATCCTTTCAGCAAATAGAATTGCTCCTACCACTCTGCATCTGCACTGAAACAGAACAAGCAACTTGCAGCTCATTATCCAGATGGGAATGTCATACAAATAACATACCTCCTCTTTATTGTTCATGTTAATGTCTGTTATCAGGCAAAAACCAGAAAAATGTCTTCTAACCACCCTATAATCAGTACATGCGTTTTGGGATGTGGAACATTATGCATGCAAATGTGAATAACTTCATCTAGACTGTAATACATGAATAAACACCCTCGATTCTTCGGGAAAATAGGAAAAAGAGGAAGGATGGAAAAGAAAGAAGTGCTTTAAATGAAAACTACATGTATTTGTAAATTTCCTTTTCAGAAAGCCAGCATTAGAATTCGCAGTACTGATTCTTTTACACACACCATTGAGCTGGAGCTCAGTGGAACTAACATTTTACACAGAAATATTCAACTGACAAATAGTCACTTTGCTTTCTGCAGTGGAGTCCTTCCTCCCATAATGATTCAATGACGTACAGCTGGGATTTGTAAAAGAACTGGACATGATAATTAGTTTGCTCCCCATGATGATATAAATTTGCAACAATAAGAATAATCATAATACCCAATTCATTAATATTCCAAGACAGAGTTCAATATGGTAAACAAATGGATAGCACGTAATCATAAAATGAACAGCAATTTAAAAGGACAGTCACATGTGTTTATAAATCTTATAGCCTGTACAGTGATGCCTGACCTCCCTATACCTCTTGCAGATATCAGCAGCATTGGACCTGTGTGTGGTCGTGCAAGAGTCTGAAGTAAAGAAAAGGGAAAATTAAAGAAACACGTGTTTCTAAACCAAAATGCATCTAAATTAGTGCCATTTTCTACATATCCAAGACTAAAAAGAGTATAATAATGAACCACTCAGATAACAGCTCTGCCCTCATCATCTAATATAACCAGGGAAAAGAAGCAGTAATTCAGATTTTCTCACCTCTACTAGATTTATAAGATGTAGGAAAAATTCCTGTGCGTCTTGTTGTCTATTAGAGGAAAATTCTGGGTGGCCTTTACTTATAAAGGCCTTAAACATTCGGGGAGATATTCCATTGTGTTGAGGCTAAATAAAAGAAAGAGAAACCTTTTAAAAAAGGACTTTTACTCATTCCTGGACCAAGTATCCCAAAGTCATTTCACTAGATCTATCTATGGCCCATTTATGCCACTGGAGAAAAAGATAGTTTCAGTTTTATGTGGTTTTCCATTTTAATAAAAACTGAAAGGGTCCTGAAACATTATTTGGGACGTTCAGAATATATTTTATGACATAGTTCCTATAGTGTTCACTCTAACTGATTTTTCTATGGCATTTGCAAGTTAAAAGAGATTACTGAAGGTTTGCTAAAGGTTAGTAGTTTTCAGAAAGGCTAAAAGCTTACACTGTTTTCTAACATTCGACATTCCTTTCAGACCCCTGTTCCACCTAAAATTATGTGGGCATTGAAGCACTTTGGTGTATCAGGGAGAAGCTTTATTCAGGACAAAACCTTTCTAGAGATCTCTACAGAATCAAGCAGAAAACAACAAATGTGTGCAGCATGCATTCCCAGGTGACTTGTTAAAAACAGACATGAATTTGCAATTTGCAGGTGTTGGTCATGTTGAAGGACCATAACATACTGCCTTTAGCCACTCAGTTACATCTGTAGGAAACTACCTCAAATCTGAAAGTTTCTAGCTTCCAAGAGAGTTCTAGTATTGACTTTCTCACCCTCTATACCACTTCAAGAAGCGTCCCCAACCACCCCGAATTGCATCCTCAAGACAACACTAGCTATTATCCCTTTTAAATAACACTTTTGAAAAGGTCAGAATCTTTTACTTAGATTTGTTCTCATCCTCGATGAGACAAAATAATTTTCAAGATGATCCAAGCAAAAGTGTAGCCTTTATGATATGTCAGAGACTGTCAAATTCTCAGCCAATCTCATTCTTTATCACAGTTGCACTATCATACCAATATAAAAATAGAACAAGCAGCATGGAATGGAAGGCACACAAAACACACATTAAAAGAGCAAAATTTTATTCTTGGTTTCACCGAGGTAAGGTATTCCTAGAGCCACTGAATCAGTAGCAGATTCTCAATTTTAATGCTTTTTCAATTTCTGGCAGTACACCAGCAACCACATTAGGCTAAGATGTTCTTTAAAGGCTCTTGTAAAGAGACAGTGTCTCAGAATTGCTTGAACAAAGAGATGTTGTAGGGATTTCTGAGTCTTGGGTTATGTATCACTTCAGTGTCCTCAGCTGCCTTTCATCAAAGCTAGGACTGAGATGAGAAATGCGTAAACCAGCTCAAATTACTATATACCAAGCTTCTTTCTATGTCAGAAGCAAGAATACAGCAAGGTGGCACATTTGCCCTGATGTATAATGCAACAAGTTTGGAATTAAGCCTTGTTTCCATCTATATACTTTTTACTCAGCCATTTCAGCAGGGAGAAGAGAAACATGCCATGTGTGACTGTCTATAGAAGAAGATCGGATCTTGCCCTATAAACCCTTTCCACCTCAAGGACAAGAAAAATAACAGAAGAAACAGCAAAGCTCTAAACAGAAAATCAAGCCCTAGCTGATAACACTTTGGGCTTTCAGCCTGTTTTTAATGTTAAAGTGAGTCCAAGAAAATTGGTGCCATTTCCAAACAACTCTTGTGGTGAAAAATTTTAGCTCCACAGTACCACGAATATTTATAGAATACCTAGCATACTTTCCCCATCAACAGTTGCAAAACAATTTAGCTAAATATAGACTGTGCTGGACCACTGCAGATCTCATATGAATGCTTTTACAGGCAACAGCTCCCAAAAACTTTGGATGAATTCCAAAGACCGAGAATTTCTTTGCATGTAGGAGGAGAAAAAGAAGAATAAAAATAAAATGAATAATTGATTTTATAGACACAAAGCAGAAGCACTTGAAAATGCTGAAGGCCTAAAATCCTATGCAATCATATTTATTATAAATGTCAGTACAACTCTCTGGATGACAAAATACTATCTGTAGGTACACCAGTATTATTGGGGGGAGGATGAAAGACACCAAACAAAAAAAGCACCCCCAAACCGACAAAACACAGATTTGTATGCCCAGGAGTGAGAGAATGGAGAAAATATCGATTTTTTTTCTGTATGAATCTTTAATACCAACAAAGAACAAAAGCATTAAAAGCGGCTTCAAAACCTAATACATGCTATGAATTGCTTGATAAGGAAAGCACCTGATGGATATAACTACAACCTTATTAAGCTGAACTTAGGAACCATCCAAGTACTGTCAAATGACAGTAGATGATTACTACTACCTGACAGAGTTTTATACCATCTCTCATTAAAAAGTTCTCAATATCTCACTGCTAGTAGTGGCTGCTGGGCCAAACATGGAGGTGTAGCTTTATGCAAGGCTTCAAGTCCCTGAACTTCCAGCACATCACTCTTCATTCATATCCTGTGTGCATTTAAGAATGCAGATCAGTCAGTAAACATAATTTAATGTGAGGAGTCTGTTGAAATCTATTCCGCTATTCTTTAGTCACAGTGATGCGCTGATAAGTTTCAAACTTTATTTAAAGGAAACAAGCAGGATTAATTCGTTGTTCCAAAACAATGAGAAGCTACTGTACAAAGCAATTACTCAGGAGACATAGAGCTTTCAGATCGTGCAAACTACTCCATGCCAGATGCTCTATCTTTGTCCAAAATCTCCTTAGCATTCTGATTTCAGAAAGAGAAATTCCTATATCAATAACTAATAGATGAAGGTAGAGGAAAATATCTATTTCCATGGAAACTATTACCATACTTCTGTGTCAGAGGCATGCACGACTTCTACTGTGCATAAAGCTACAACTTATTACCAGAGATTCTTTCTCCATAAAGACAACTCTTTTCTACAGGTAGTATTTTCAGTATTGGTTATTAGTTGACCTTTCATTTCTAAATATCCCATCTGTGGAGTCTGTGGTTTCACTCCACGTGCTACTTGGTCGTGTTGAGAGGCTGGCAGGGACACAAATATATTCTAGATCTAGGTTTCCCAGCATCACTCTAACAAGATGTTTCAAGGTAGATGGTTTGAATAGTAAACCAAATCTAAAATAACAGATTCACTTGGGTAGGTAACATTGTCTCAGTAACTAACATTTCGCTTAAGACAACTGTTAATTGGATGAAAACAAAGGCAATTCTAAAAGCAGCACAGCTGGAGCAGATAGGCAAAATCTGAACTAATCTTCTCACTCTCCAAAGGCTGATGGAAACTTAAACCAACTTACAAAAAGAGAAGAAACTTTTCCAACTCACCACTAAGCTACCAACAGCTTTTCTTCTTCACAAAAGCAAGCAAGAACAGATAAAAAGATAAACCAGTGAATCAGGTAGGGCCCATGAACCTTGTTAATAGATCAGTCAGACCTTGTCAAAAATAATCCTTACTGCTAAAACCAAAAGACTGTTCGACAAAGAATATGAAGAGGCTTTCTGATGACTGTGGATGTATTCATTGCTGAAGGAGGAAAAAGCTGACAGATGAAGACACAGGTCTATGGATGTTAAAATGCCAACACATTCCTTAATGATTTTTGCAGCGTAAGAAAAACAAGCAACTTTCATGTTGCAGAAGAACAACACAAAGGCAATACGAAGCTTACAGAACCAACAATACTGGAGCTCTCAATGCTAGATACTAGCTAGATATTATGAGCTAAGTATCTGTTTTCCGGCAAAAATACAGTAAATTACAGTAAAAATAAAAGGACAGTCCCCCACTGGTAACACTCACTATGACAGAGAAATAAAATTCTGTATTATATAAACATGGGGAAAAAGGTTATTTCCTCCTCCAATCCCTCTCTCCTTTGTGTCTAACCCGTTAGCTATACAGTGCTTGCCCCTCAGTATACCTTTGTTCTGAAACTGCCTTTCTGAGAAAGCCAATTCCAAGGTTTTTTTCTGTTGTGAATTATTCTAAATGAAGATATATACATCATTCTCCCCAGGTTGTCCAGCAATTAGAGTTTCAGTTTATACCCAAACCCACACATACTACTGTGTTTCCAGGATAGATCCCAGTGGCACAGATATGCTTCTACATGATTTCTGTACTATGAAAGACTCAAATAAAGTCCCAGTGGACATGGGAGTCCCCTGTGCCTGGGAATATCATGGAGCAGGTCCTCCTAGAAGCTATGCTAAGGCACATGGAGGACAGGGAGGTGATTTGAGACAGCCAGCATGGCTTCACCAAGGGCAAGTCCTCCCTGACTAAGCTAGTGGCCTTCTACGGAGTGACTACATCAGTGGACAACGGAAGAGCTACAGATGTCATCCATCTGGATTTCTTTAATGCCTTTGACACAGTCCCCCGCAACATCCTTCCATCTAAATTGGAGAGATATGGATTTGATGGGTGGACTGTTCATTGGATGAGGAATTGGTTGGATGTTTGCATCCAGAGGGTAGTGGTCAAGTGCTCAATGTCCAGATGGAGATGGGTGACAAGTGGTGTTCCTCAGGGGCCCCTACTGGGACCACTACTGTTCAGTATCTTCATCAGTGACATAGACGGGGATTAAATGCACCCTCAGCAAGTTTGCAGGCAACACCAAGCTGAGTGATGGAGCTGACATGCCTGAGGAACAGGATGCCATCCAGAGGGACCAGGACAGGCTCCAGAAGTGGGCCCATATGAACCTCATGAGGTTCAACAAGGGCAAGAGCAAGGTCCTTTATCAATACAGGCTGGGGGATGGAAGGATTGAGAGCGGCCCTCCTGAGAAAGACTTGGGGATACTGGTAGATGAAAAGCTGGACATGACCTGACAATGATTCTATGTGCGCTTGCAGTCAGAAAGCCAAATGTATCCTGGGCTGCCTCAAAAGAAGCGTGGCCAGCAGGGCAAGGGAGGTAACTCTGCACCTTACTCTGCTCTGATGAGTCACCACTTGGAGTACTGCATCTGGGTCTGGAGCCCTCAGCATGGGAAACACATGGACCTATTGGAGTGGGTCCAGAGGAGGGCCACAAAGATGATCAGAGGGCTGGAGCACCTCTCCTATGAGGACAGGCTGAGAGAGTTGGGGATATTCAGTCTGGAGAAAAGAAGGCTCCAGGGAGACCTTATAGCAGTCTTCCAGTACTTAAAGGGGGTCTACAGGAACAATGGGGACAAACTTTTTAACAGGGTCTGTTGCCATAGGTAATGTTTTTAAACTCAGAGAGGGAAAATTTAGACTAGATAGAAGAAAAAGATTCTTTACTCTGAGGGTGGTGAAACACTGGCCCAGGTTGCCCAGAGAGGTGGTAGATGCACTATCCCTGAAAACATTCAGGGTCAGGCTGGATGGGGCTCTGAGCGACCTGAGCTAGTTGGAGATGTCCCTGCTCACTGCAGGGAGGTTTGGACTAGATGACCTTTAAACGTCCCTTCCAACTCAAACTATTCCATGATTCTGTGGCTCTCCTCCTTCATCTACGTGAAAGCCTCCAGCACCACTTAATCTTGCATTACCTAGACCTGATTTCTCCTGAAATTTCTCCTGAAATCAGGTGGAAGATTGTCAGACACTTCCTGGAAACAACTCTTTAGCTCTTTATACTTCTTTCTGAAATTTAAAGAGGGTTTACAAGTTTGCGTCCAAATACTCAGGACTCTCTAGAGAGCTTTTTTTTTTTTTTTGTTCCTCAGAGAAGATAAACGTAAGTTGCAAGTTCTATGAACTTTTGCACTCATCACTGGAGCAGCAAAATACTTTATTAGCAGAACAAATGGCTGTTTTAATGCTTTGCACAAATAGCCCCTGACTAATATATTCCTGACTAGAATCCTGCACATTCCACCTAGCTAAGCATCCCATGCTGGATCCACACGTGTTCTTCAATGCCCGGCACCTGTTCCCTTTTCTCAGGATATCACTTTTACCTAGTTACCAGGCTGCACAAACTCAGTCAAATACCTTGTGTTCTTCTTTCATCACCTGCTCAATAAGCTCAGATTTCATGGGTGGCTTAGAGTACTGGCCTGAAAGGAGGCCGTGTCCCAATTTAGCCCTGTAGGGAAGAAAGTGGCGGGGGGGAAACAAACATGTGAGAAAAACAGAAAAGAGGAGAAGATTTTTATTCCAAGCAAAAAAAGTAGTTTACTATCTTTGACCCTCTGATGAAACATCATTACCTGCAATTAAGTGGGCAAATCTTCCCATTCCACCTTGTGCCATATCTCACTTTCAAGCCCATGAAGAGGTGTTCTTTTGCCCTGCCATTAAATTTTTTAGGTTCTATTTAACTTGACCAAGTAAATCACTGAGTAGTGTCACTTACATCTGAGTGTTGAAATCTTGCGTTGGATCAAGAGGAGAGTAGTCAAATATTCGTGGAAGGTTTCCGACATACCTGGGCAACAAGAACAAAGCAGAAACATTCAAATATCATAGCTAGATTTACTCAAGAATATCCTCAGCTGTGATACATCAGCAAACTTCCTCTATGCTTACAAGTCAAATTTTGCATCATAGCAATGACTTAATCTATCCCTGGTAAGTGCTTCTATCATGGAAAAATAATAGTAAAAAAATTAGGAAATGGACATTTAAGTTTTGCTTAGAAGCTTCTGGCTATAACGGATATGGCGGTGTTGTTCATCTGAAACTTAAATTCTATTCCTTGATCTTGAAATAGCTGCAGGATGGTGTTGCTCAAAACCCTAGAGCTGAGCTGTGAATCCATGTACTTTCTACTCCTAACCAGCATTGCCAAATAAATTCCAAATTCGTATCAGGATGTACCAAAACATGTAAAAAGAATGTTTCTACAGAGTTTCTTCAGAGAAACAAAGGCTAACTCCTGACAGCAAACACTGAGGTATACATTGCTCTAGCCAGTTTATTGAAAAGTGAAGCACTTAGTAGCACTCTATCTGAGCATCTCTTCCCTTGAGCACAAGGACAATGGGCTAGTTAGGTATGGCCGTGTTGAGAGAACACATCTAATTTCTTGCCAGATTCCTCTTTCAAAGATCTCCACTACTTTGTTGATACTAAGTGCTACAAGGTAACTCCAAGGACCACGCTTTGTAAAACAACCTCCCTTAGTAAAGTCCATTTTGATATCTTCCAAACATGGAAAGCTGGCACCTAATGAATCCACAGACTGTACTCCATATGGCTAACGAAGTAAACAAACACAAGTTTTCTCCCTCTTCTTCTCCAGAAGGCAACTGCTACATGAAAACCTGGGAGGCTTTCCAAAATCTAAAAGCCTTACTTCCAGCACACACACTATTTACTGCTGTGGAATGAAAGAGCACTCTGAATTTTACTGCAAACCATAGACTGTTCTTTATAAAAAGGCTTCTCTCCTTGGAGTGATGTGTTCCTTTTTGATCAGTCAGGAATACTTCACAGTCTTCTGTTGTGCTTTTGTCCTTTTACTCGCTTAATAATTCAGTGGAAGAATATGCTCATGCTACTCTTTTCATGAAATGAGAATTTAAGAATTTTAATTTAAAAAATGCCACTGATAGTTTCCCCCCTTCTTAGCCAGACCTGCATGCAAAAGGCGCATTGCTTTTCACTAGCATGGATCAATATTAACATGTTTGTGCCGGTACAGTTTTTTGCACAAATGACACTGGAGCAACAGAATGATTTCTGCAGCTGTATGATGGCATGGGCCCGTACAAAAAAACCTTAATGGGATACTGATAATACCAAGATAGAGATATGCATGTGTATAAAAAACAGAGACAGAGCAATCAAGTTTACAAGGTGGCATATGATTTCCCACCACTGAAACTGAGTAAATTCTGATTTCAAAGGCAGACTAGGTTTTGTGTTCCAACCTTTTCCAGAACAGAAAAATACAATCATTAAATCCCCTAAGCAGCCACTGAACTGACTGAAAGAGACTTGTTTGCAGACGAGACAAAAATTAAAAGATCATTTTGCTTAGAAAAATAAAACATTGAGGAATGCAGCAGCTAGTGACAAGAACTAGTTTGAAGCTACTTACGCTCGCTGGAACTCTGGGATGCTGAAAATGGCTTGCATGACAGCACTGAGGTAGCAGCTGTTTCCCAGGTTCTTCATGCCGGTGTATCCTGGGCCATACATGGGCTTGAGTTTCACACCAGCTTCCTGAATCACTTCCCATTCAGAGACCCTTGGTTTGATATCATTATCTGTTAGCCCATTCTCTGTCTGAAAGCAACAAGATTTTTTTTTTTCAATCTGTGTAACTTCTGCAACAATTATGCTGCTGCTATCACCATCACCAACTTCCTGTTCTATACTCTAGAAAAGAAGAGCCAAACCAATGGGCAAAGGGAGGCAGATCCTGCATGTAGAGGAGAAGATCAGGGTCAGAAGATTAGCAGCTTGTTCTTTCAATGTACCTCTTAGCTCTCTACCACAGGCCACTGGCTCTTTGAGTGTTCCTAGTTGTGACCTCAATCCCAGCTGGGAGCTTCGCTTCTCTCAGGGCTGTGACCTCAAGCCTCAGCATCAAAACACTGCATTTTTTCAGGTTTCATACTCCATTTGTAATGGCCAGGAACAGCTGCTGCTGTAGAAATTGGCCCTAGCAAACAAACCAGATGAAAAGCTGCAGATCCAAGAACTCTTCCCTTCTTTAAAACAGGAAAAGCCAAAATTTATGATGCTGAAGTTTCTCCCCTTTACAGCTCAACTTTCAGCTTGTAGGTACACAGCTTGTAGGCACGGGTCACTACAGTGTCTGTACTGCTAGCGCTATTCCACCACTTCACTAAGAGCTTTTCAGACTGGTCTGAAAACCGGAGGCAAAAAACCTTTGCAACAACCGAGACTAAGTTTTCAAGGTTGCTGAGTAAAACAGGTTTTTCCAGAAAGATCGCTGGATAAAAGACTTGCTATTGATGATACTGGTAAGGAAATTAGTATACCAAAAATATTATTAGTACCATGAAGGCTTTTGAAACTGCAGTTTAACTCTTCTTTATCATTTTAGAGTTGTTACTAGTTTTCTCTCCACTTGGACAATGAAATGCACAAAACTAGTGTCGGGTTTGTTCATTTTTAACAGTTTTCAGGTTCTCAAGTAGTGATACTAGGCTACAAGCTTCAGTGAAAAAATAAAAATAAAAACAAAAACAAAAATAAAGCCTCCTACGTTTATAACTATATTCCAATTCAGACTTCTTAGATGATTTAAACAGAACTTGAGTCATAATCCACTAAGATACAAATTATTAAAAGGACTTCTCTACTAATACAGACCAGCACCACGTTCAGGAACAGGACCCTTTTCGCCCCAGTCCCTCTTTCTAGTGTACTACACCATAGACCATGCTGTTTTCTAGACTTGAAACAAGGTATTTTTTCACTTTGTAATGTATTTATTAACAAGACATAAAATGAAATTGATCTTTGCATAAATAATCCTACAACCACTTTTTTACTTATCTATTGCTTAGCTTAGTTTTGCTTAAAATTTGTATCTGTTTACACATGCAAAAGGCTTTACATCAGTCACTGTAATTAAATATTCTAGATATTGTTCTCTAATTGAATGAGGTTTTTCATCTTGAAAGAAAATGGCATATAAAACATTAGAAGTGAAACATGTAAGCTAAAGACTACAATGGAACTCTTTCAAAAGGCAATTTTCACATTTGAGAGCAATGGTTCACTCATCTCAGACCTCAGAAAATAAAACATGAACTGGCTACCTGAACCTTACAAAACTAAATACTACCATAACAGTCTGAAGGAATCACACAAATATAAGCAACAAGTATCATTCTTCTGTTTCTCTCCCACTCCCAACTAAACAAACAAGTAAACAACAAACTGAAAGTCTGATTTCCTACCACTTGCATCTGCAGCATATCAATTCCAAAGTGTGCCAAATGTTTTGCTATATGTGGATCTAAAACCGGTTCCTCTTCATCAAAGGAATAGACATCTACAAAAGCAGAGAGAAACAGATGAGCTGTAGTATCAAATATTATCCCTTCTCTTTGTTTACCAACATTGCATTCTTAGTACAGAACTGCCTATACAAGATGCCTTATTCACATTCTCTGAGTTTAATTATGACCAGCAGAAAATTACATAGACATCCGTATAGCTCAGTAAGTATCTTAAATCAATCACCTCAATTACTCTCCTCAAAAGAAATTACATGCCCTCACAGTATTAAAACCTGAGAATAGCAACAGTGATCGTAGTATTTTCCCCCCCAAAATAAGAAATTTATAGGGAAAACAAAGAGTGGGGCATGTAAAATTCTCAGATATGTGGCCAGTCCACATTTGAACATGACAACATGAAATTCTGAAATTTTTGTGGAGCTACTAGATACAGGCAGATACATTAAAACTGAGAGTATATGGGGCCAACTGACTACTGCCAATGCTATTTTAATTTCTAGTACAGTTTAAGGAATCCATTTATACCCTCTTCCAAGAGATGCAGGGAGAACTGAGAAATTCTTTATTAGAAATGAAGATGTGTTTATTGGATTGGACTTTGAAGGTTAATCTTGTGGTTAGGGTCAAAGGCTGATTTCATGCCTGAGGTGTCTTGCTTGCACGCAAGATCTGGATTTCAGTTCTAGCTCTATGATAGGTCCTTATGGCCTTCAGTAAAAGCTCATAAACATTTTGGCAGGGCAGAGTTCAAACTGTGGAGGGAAGCAATATGTCTAGTGATGATATTTTCATTATGAAACCAAGTTTAATAAATTCAACAGAAGGACAAAATGGCTGAGAAAAAAATCTCTTAGTTTTTACCCAGCAATTCCTGTAACCAAGCTGAGTTCAGGGCAGGTTTCATCTACTTGAGCAAATAAAGCTGCAGACATCATAAAATGATCTGAGTGATAAGACCTGCACTAGTAAGACTTGAACAGACGTTCCCTTCCATCTTTTCTCTTCCCTAGCCTCCTCCTCCGTAGTGAATGACTACTTCCCTGCTTTGGTTTCTACTTATACCAAAATCCAGAATCCCTCTGCCAGTCTGCCTGCACTTCTCTCAGCCAAGTTTCCTTCATGCCCAGCAGAGTTTCTCCCGGTGACCTTGTCCCATATGACCAGACCTGACAGAGAAAACTTAGCCAGGAGAAAACGTAAAACAAACTCTGGAGAAGAGATCATGAAGCCAGATAAAGGCTGTTCGCAGCACAAATATCACTTCTGAAAGGTCCTCACCTTGCCTTCTCCTGGCAACTACAGACCTTGGCTCCAACTCAGCCCACCCCCTAGGTAAGACTAACAAAAAGATGGTCGCCTTGAAGTCTGCTAGTACCAAATTCACACTGAAATGATAGGTTGAAGGTTAGCCAAGAACTCAAAGACTTAATGCAACTTTTAAAATTTACCAGCCCTATGAAAAACATTAACTCCCTCAAACCAGGGAATTGTGCTTTTGAGTCCTGCTGCCAGCTGCTGATTAGCCATCAGACCCTCTATTAACACCGGTCCTAGTGACCTCTCTGGCATGTGTGTGGCTGTAGCTGCCCATCTGCTGGAATTCCACTGTGTGGTAGCAAGCATGCCCAGAAGACATGACTGTTCATCCACACACACAAGATCACAACATTCCCATAGTCATCTGGTGAGGTCACAGCACAGCCAAAAAGATCCTGTAAAGTTCAAACACCTAATGGAGTGTGATTACACATCAACTGATCTTAGGTGACTGCTTTCAATGTGGAAGCTTTAATTTTGTTTTTCCTCAACTCTGGCAACTGAAGACAGGGCAACCATCTGGGACAACTGTCCCAGAGCAGTAGAAATGGAACACAAGACACATTAATCTTTTGCTCAAGCACAGCTTGTGTCATATACTTAAGTACCTTCTGCTGTGTGGTCAACTTAAATTCATGGGAAAGAGACAGAAATCACTTATTTCAAAAAAGTCAAAGAGCAGGAAATCAAAGAAAGAAGATGAGAGCGCCCGAACACAGGTCTGTAGTGCTGTCATAAGGACTCTGGGACACAAGTCAGCAAATGTGATACACAAAAGATGGTATCATTACAGTGAGAAAGGGGAAAGAGGGAGGAATATAAAGAGGGAAAAACAAACAAACAAACAAAAAAAACCACTAAGAAAAATCTGAAACAGACTACACAGAGTATTATTAAACAGAGAATAATCATTATTCATGTTACGGTAAGAAAAGAAAAATGACAATGCTACCTGTACTTCCTTTTCTTCCATAGCTGAAGATTTACACCTGTTCTGCCTGTGTAGACGTCACTCCTCCCTACTTAAAGGATAACAGGCAGTGGCAACACTGTCCCTGAAGAAACAAGTTGTTCCAGATCCCCCAAAGAATTATCTGACAATTGCGGAGACTGGCATCCACTCAGCAACTCATCCAAGTACCTGTCGGATAGGGCTTCCCACTGCCAAACCCCCATTCCATTTCTCAAGCCAGTTTCAAACACGCAACCTCACAACGACTTGCAATGAACTCTAACGGTATTGTGAGAGAGGCAGCAGGTAGCAGTCTCCTCAGCCTCCTGAGTCTCCCTACAGAAACAACTTTTCTGACTCTCTTGTGCATCCTGCCCAAGAATGGAAGGCAGAAGTTTGGTTCAATTTCTGCTCTGATCCCACGTCTGTTTGTGGACAGAATGCTTCAAAATGGGGCTAATGCCCCACAAATTTTTCCTAATGTATACGACACAGATTTCTCAAGGGAAGACAAGGAGCTCTCCTCTGCTCCCTCTGTGTACACATAGGGTAAGTATATGTGGAATACTGGCACCACCTCTTACTCCTTCTTACTGGTGTGAAAAAGGAGTAAGTTATGCCAGCAGAGGGACTAACGCTTATTAGTCCTCTACCATCACCTCTTCACCTCCAGCCCAGGGAAGCAGAAACCAGACAGACTTTGCGTCACAATTGGCCGCAGAGCCTCTTTCCTGAAGCTCATTTGTCATCCAGCCCTATCAAGAGGTTATGATTAGCACTGCAATATAGAACAGAGAGAGAATAATTACTGAAAAGGAAACAAGGAGGGTTGGGGGAGGGAAGTCTTAGGGAAAAAGCAAGTAAACATCATCCAGAAGAACAAAGGTCTGTAGGGAACAGCTGGTGTCCCTCATTCAGAGGGAAGAATGACAGCCTGTCTTTTATTATCCCAAAGGCCACATAAGAGAGGAAGCAGCTGATCAGTGGGAGGCAGGACAGCAGCCATAAGGAAACAAGTACTGCTGCTAAAGATGAGAAAGAAAAGGAAAAAAAAATTGAAAAAACCACTAAAGAATACTCTCTATACTCGTATATGCATTTGAAACCTGTAGCTGGGCAAACCTTAAACACCTTCAATAACTGAGAGATTTGGATAGAAATCATCCAAGACCAGGCTCATGCAAGGAAACAATATTCCATCTGGGAGAGAAAAGAATGAATTTTGCTCAGTGTTTCTGTGGCACAGCTGGTCGAATCTGACTACAGTCTCCTTTCCCTGACACTGAATAGGACAGGACTCAAAGATTAAAAACTCTCAACTGGTGTATGTCAAAAAAAAAAAGGGCAGTTGTAAACAGCTATTTTTCATCCATATGGTCATAAGCACTAAAACCAAAATATAATCATGCTATGTGTTCTTCCATTTTTTATTTCTCTGTACAGCTGCAGCAAAGGATGTCTTTGCTTATGACTTTTTCAGCTACTTATGATTTTACTCCATCTAATCCTCACACACCATAATCCTCTCCGCAGCAACACTGCAGAATGTCACACTCGGAGAATATGCAAACAAGGATACATCTCCAGCTTTCTTCCCTCTCAAGATCATCAGGCGTTTCACAAATGAGCATCACAGCAGCCCCATGAACATGAGCATTCATTAGCCTGACTAAAATGTTACCTAAACAATACGGAAAAATAGCAGTTTCTAGTATGATAAAAAAACATACATGCTGGTAAGAACAGACTTTTCTGACTGAAAAAATAATTACCCTGTTATTGTTTTTATGTTACCTAAGATTGAACCATTTGCCTTAGGCAAATGTAGCAGAACTGAAAAATACCACTTCTCCAGATCCTGCTGTTTCAAAATAATACCATTCTTCTATTATAAATCTACTATGCTACAAACTCAAAAAACTATTTACACCAAATATAAAACAAGAGAAGAAGAGCAGGTAAGGTAAGGGCTTTCTCCAAATGGAGTGTGTGCCATTCACCTCAGCCTTGATCAAGATTCAGACTCACAGGATTTTCTTTCTGTATCAGTTTCTCAAATATTTGCACTAGAAGCACAAACCCATCTGGCGCCAGATACACATTGTTGGTCTTATGCACAAAAGATACCCCATTTCAGAACCTGCCAAGTGGCTGACCTGCTCCATCAGGGGTGATGGTTCCCAGCTTCACCGCCAGAGGATAACCCGTTTCCTTGTAGTGCTCCATCGCATGCCCGTTCCCCCCACTGCCATCAAAGAACCACTTCCCACACAGCACTGAACCATCTGTCAGGTTTAGCCACAGATTCTCCCGCAGGTCACATTTTGAGCATTTCCAACCACTGCAAGAGAAAACAGGAAGAAAGGACCGAAATAAGCAAGGCAGGAACCAGTCCTGTATTTCCAATTATGGTAGGTCAAACCAAACATAAACACACACCCAGCCTGGAGTCATGCAAGAGAACTGTCGGCTGAGTTGCTGGCTTTAGTTCTGTTATTCTGAACTGTATTAGAGAACCCACAATGAATAAACCTTGTTACGCTCACCTGGGGGGAATTCTAACACCATTGTCTAACTGTACAAGTGTTTTGGCATGTTTAGATGCCTGTAGCTCTTCTTCCCAGGAGTCAGGGTCCTGCTTCCTGTAGGGTGACTTTGCGCTGAGGAGTGCATCACAAGCTATCGTCACCTGGAAGACAAATGTATGTCAGTCAAAACCTGACACAATTCAGTGACTGGACAGAACTTGGCATTCAGTCCCATTGCTAACCACATACAGAACTGGATATCAGTAAGACTATTTATATACTTAAATATGCATGTAATCTAGACCGCAGTTGTTATTATTTTAGTAGGGGAGTAAGCACAACATGTACGATGTGAGCTTCCCTGGGACAAGCTGGCATTGTAATAAGGGAAGGAATACAGGAGGTAAAAGGAAACCCAAAAAACAAAGACAAAGCAGACTTTTAAAAATGACTGATTCTCTATTATGGCTGCTTAAGACAGACCTTTATGTAAAAACAAGCACCACATGTAAGAAAACAAAGCGCCATCTTGATAAAAACTGAAGCAGGAGACAATTCCTGTCACCACTTGCACACACTCACTGACCAGGGCTGGCAACTCTTCTATATTGGGTAATGAGATTTCATAATGATCAGGAAATATAACGAGTTTTGCTTCATCTTCATATTCAAAGTCATCACTGTTGAGATCACTGTTTGTCTCTAGATCTGGAAAACAAGATGGGGAATGTTAGGAGATTGTCCCAAGACCAAGGTTGCTAAATTATGGCAGAGGTACCACTATGAAGCATTGCTTGCCCGGCATCAGCCTGCAAGCTGACACCATCAGTAGTTTCTTCCGGCTAGAAATGCTTGTGAAATCGTGGTCTAAACTGAAATCTGCAAGAGGATGTTCTGAGGACCAAAATTTCCACCTGAATCTCATCCCCAGTCACAGATGATTTGGCCCTTCTCCAAGCAGCGCACTGCTGCAGACATCACATTCTGGGAAGCAGCTAACAAAATTCTGCTCATTTTGGACAAAATCAGGATGTGATACTGCTGTGCCTTTTACCCAGGATCCTAAAATGCTATACAATATGGAGACCCGGTCACACTACCCATGCTCAAATTGCAGAGCAGGAATAATGCACCTCTGCTTCCACCCCTAGTATTTTCCAGACCTGGCTGAAACATGCTATGGCTCACATCCATCTTGAACCTGTGGCCCTTCCTCCCATGAAGATGTCCATGGCTGGAAGTATTCCCACATCTCATCCATAGTCTCAAATAGCTACAGCAAGTACAGTTATACCAGTATTATCCCTCTCTTGCTAACTCCACTCTGTAACCAGTGTAACTATCTGTTTAGATAATAAAGCTTTCCTTTGAAGATCAAGCCTTCCATAGTGTTTGTGTACCCTCTTATTCCATTTTTGCTTAAATACGAGCCTTGCTCAAGCAACACCAGCTAAAATGCTTGTCCAGAAATAAGTGGACCCAGAGAGAAGCCATGGGGGTATACAAGTGTTTTTATCTCTAGCTTCACCAAAAACATAATTATCCCATAGTGACAAGACTGAGTTAAAATCTTGCTCCATTCTTTCCAGTCCAACTGAAAAAGTTAAGATCAAACGTGCACATTGTGTCAGACATTTCACAAGACTCAATTGCAAGAAAAGCCTGGGCAAGAATGGGATCTTCTGGATCCTTCGCCCATCTGGAGATGCTGGGTCTACTGTACCCTGATGTACCAGTCACTGCCAGAATCAGGTTCAACCAAGAAAGAAGATGCATTAGCAGTAGCTAAAGCTGGCTTTTTTTCCACTCCAAGTAAATGCATATGCTTAATGAGTCACTCAATACTAAATGAGCACAGGCAATGACCACTGCACCCTGGGAATGCCTGAAATCTCAAATGTATATTTGGGATAGTGGAGAGGATGACAGAGGCCAGGTTCAGAAAACTAAGCTGTTTACCCAGTGGGCAGTAACAGCCTGAACATCCTAAGTGATAAAACAAGTATCAAAAGATATTTTAACCTGACCTGGAAAGCCCACCTGTTGACAGGAACATAATCCAGTTTCCTGGCTCACCTACTGCAGCAGCCAGTCCTGAGGGGTGACAACACCCACCGTCAGTGACTTCCAGCAGCATGACCTCTTTCTCAGCAGCAACCAACAAAAGCCCCTTCTCAACAGCTGAATATAGACACAAAAGCCAGAACTTCTTCTTACGCTGAAAGCATGACATTTATAAAGAAAATATCAATTCATTACTAATCACACTAGTTTTGTAATGATCCTTTCTCTTATCGCAGCGTAATAGAGGTAACCAGTGACCTCACTTTACTCTGGGCTTCTTTGCCAGCTTTTATTACAAGCCTGTGTTTTGATAAAGCAGTGAATCTCAACAAATGCAGTCTGCAACAGTAAGCTTCTGCTCTATGGCGCAAAGAAACTGTGTATCTCCAAGCTGATGATACATATGGCAACAAATCACAGAGCATTTTCACTTAATGCCCGGAAATTTGGTGGTGGCCAGCATAGGAGAACCAGAAGAACCAACCATCTCCTAAATATGGCAGAGGTTCCTCAGAGAGGCTAACAACTCGGTGTACGTTCAGACAGGTTTAAAGGCAGCAGACGCCTCTTCCAGGGCCTGCAGTCACACACGGTGCTCAGCCACCAGAGGGAACCTGAGGGCAGCTCGCATCAGCTGCTGTTCCCTGTAGACACGTGTGAGACCTGCTGGTATTTTCATTTCCTTACGATCCCGACATTAGCTTTATAGTATTTACAATCCACCATATAGAAACAGCAATGACACGGCTGCCTGGGTTCAGAATTGTGACACACATTTCAGCTCATCTCACAAGGCAGCAACTTTACTGCTACTGACCTGACCTGCATTTGAACCAGCAATCCAGGGATGAGAGACTGAGTATCCTATTAGCAATCATCTGCTGCCATCTAAGGATTTCACATGCTTAAGAACATCAGCCTTTTGTGTGCAATGGGTAGGGAAGGAAAGTTCTTTTTTACTTTCTCGGGCTTCATAGCATTCACGCTACTAGAAAAGCAGAAAGTGATGTCCTGTCAGCACGGCATCCTGGATGCCTGACACAATGACAAGGCAGCATCACACTTCTTATTTTAAAGAAAGACACGCAGCTTCATAACAGTTCTGGGGAAAAAACACATGAGGATTTAACTGGCAATTCCACTTCTGAAGGTGGCCGTGTAAAGCTGGTACACTTCCACTCCACACACATAGTCCCTCTAAACAGGAATTAAAAGGACCACCAGTGCTTTTTGGCAATTATCACTCTGAAGACAGTTTCTCAGGGTTCAGATCCAGCACATAACAGGGGAAAGGACTTCTAAGGTCACTGACTGAAATCCTTTGATACAGCAGATGACCATATACACTCATCCCTTTTGTTGACTGTCAGACAGGCCCCTTAATGATGTCCGGTTGAAAACCCCCAAATCACGACCGTATTTTTAAATTCTGGCTTGTATATGCTGAGATCCAGAACTGCTAAGTTCAGTAAGAAGTTCTACCTGCATCATATTTTCTGTGCCTGTGCAAGGGCCAACATGGCTAAGAAAGCATGAGCGTAGATACAAAAACCAGACTACTATTACTTTAGAAGGCAATGGAGCCCACGCTAAATGAGGGTAGACGTTGACCCCATAGCCACTAGGCATCAGGTGCAGTTTGCAGGCAGTTTCAAACTTGGATTTTAAAACTAGTGCAGAATTTTAGAGAGGAACAAGAGCAACTATAGAAGAGAGAAGTAGGGGGAAATCTACTTGCAAATGGAGAAAATTAGATTAAAAATTAACACTAAAGGCACTGAAAAAATACAAACTTTCAAGCACTATACTTCATACAAAGCTGTTTCTTGGACAAGGATGTTCTTCCAAGAGGTACTGCAAGTAGAGGAATCGCTGGGCAAAAAAGGGTTTACTCAGTTCTAAGACCGAGCCACAAGACAACCAATCTTTTTAAAGAGTTGACAGCTTGATGGTGAATGTCCACATGACATTGTTCCCCTTCTGGTGGACTAACAGCTTTATGGTGCCTCCTCAGAGCCCCAGTTAAACACTGTGATCACTCAAACAAAGTGTCCGTAGGTCACAAGTGTTGTGTTGGGAGGCCAGGACGACAGGCAAAGCAAAATAACAGACACATTAAAACAGAGGCTTGACTGATGTTGTTATTTTGGGCAAGTGGTCAGTAGAGTAAATTTACTCCAGCTCACAGGCATCACTTTAGTGACGGTGAGAAATGCATTGCTGCTGAACTGACTGAAAACAGCAGCTGGAAGACAGAGTACTGTAAACCAACCCACTGGAAGGGAAGAAAAGAAGTGGACATGCCCAGATCAGATTTAGACAAGTTACCAACTGACTGCACCAATAATAGTGGCATAAGGAGAATCCAGGCAGGACCCCCAAACAGGATTTCCTGTGCATACGGCTGTGTCTGCATATGTATGAAAGCGAATACAAATGTGAAAATTGAATTAGGATGTTGACTAGTGAACCTACAACTAATTTTGAAGCCCTAGAAAGATGTCTTAGGACTCTGGGCTCAATCTGGCTCTCACTGAAAGCAATGGACAAATTTGTACTGACTTGAAAGTGGAGGACTGAGTCTTTAAATCATGTAATTTCTTCCTGAAGCATATAAATAATAGTGAATTGCAGCAGGAGCACTTTGCAAACTATAACCCATTCAGTTCATTTGTCTTCAGGCACATCTGAAACACTGACCTCATCAGATGAACTATCAAAAAGAAGAAATTTAAAAAAAAATAAATAAGATTCACTTTAGAGTCCTAATGTTCTCCCTTGCGGCAAAAGGAAAAGCAAAATTTTCTACTAGGATTATTGGGATCATTCACTACCTGTAAAATAACATTCAAATAGCTTGCTACATCTCCAAAGCACTAGTATGCTGTTCTTATTGCTAGATACAGACTTCACCCCTCAGATTTCTGGCACAGTCATATGTCAAACAAGCAAAGCTAAACCACCAGAATTCAAATTCTTAACTATTTTAATAGCAGCATTAGCCTTTGTTGATCTAGCCTAATTTCCACAGTTCTACCTAAACCAGCAAACTATTAAGACTCTATTAGTGTAAGGTATCTGCTCACCATTCTATATCCAACTCAAGTTTAGATGGCAAAGCCAGAAAGCAACAGGTTCACTCATGGTCTAATCGGTTCCACTGCTACGGTTAAGGAGCATGCACAACTGTACTGGGCTAAAATTTAAAAATATTGTCAGGAAACACTCGAATCCTCCTAAATCACAACTTTCCATTCATAGATATATATACTCTATATGCTTCTTTACATAAATATAAACTTAAACCACTTGTGGTAAAACTCCTCTTCAGAAGCTTACCAAAGAAAACCATCCTTACTGAAAACAGTTCTGCTACTGGCTGCTACGAGATCTAGGAGAGCTAAGTGGAGCCGTGATCAAATCCAGTATGGCCACTCTTACAAATGGTCTTCACCTTTGGAAATGGTAGCCATATGTGAATTCACTGCCGTAGGCAGGCAGGTGCCATCCAGGAAAAGCTCAGCAAGTTTACAGGTTCTCCCAGATTCTAAGTGGAATTTTTCCCTTCCTTTCCCAGCCCTTCTCCGAGACCAGCTGTGTGTCATGGATACTGCTCCTCAGTGACACTCTTCTCACCAGCAATTACCATCCTCACAGATCTGCTGACAGAGCTGTTCATTTGAGTACTTCAAAGCACTTAATTGATGGTCTAAGTTAGCCCTGACTTTGCTCAAAACAGAGCCCACTTGCTGCACTGGCAGATACTGCTACGGTAACTGATCTGGAAGAGGACATCTGTCTGTAGATAAGTTTTATGACAGCCACTTTGCCAGCTCTGTTTAGCTTACAGTCCAGGCTCTGGCATGGACCAACAGATGCCCAGGAAGAGGGTACCAGAATAAGGCAAAAACGTGGCAATTCCTCCCTCGGTGTATACCTCCTAGCTTCCTGATAGCTATCTGGGGTTTTTTGTTTGCTGGGGGGGTGGGGGTGGGTGTGTGTGTGGGGGGGCGTGGGTGTGTGCGCACGCAAAAAGAGAGGTTCACTTCTTATTTATAAAGCAAAATAATAGAGAACAAAATATAACATGTTGCTCTACTCCTGATGTTCCACTTGAGTCTTTCACTGCTGCTGACATCTGAGCTGACATTTTCAGAAAACCATTCACACCATCTCTCTCTCAGAAATACCTTTCTGAACAGTAATGGCTAATTTAGACCACATCACTGTGCGCACACAGTTAAAGCATTTCCCTTGTCTTTGCATTTTTCAACATTTACTTCATCTATTGTTCAGTTATTCAGTAACACATTAAAAATCATTCTTAGATTTAATCTCTTTGATAATTTTAAATCAACCAGCAAACTCTATTTCCTCGTTTTTCAAACCCTTTCCGGACCATTCACAATGACATTAATTCTTCATAATTAGAACATTATGAAGGACTCTGCTGAGAACTCCTGGGAGTAACACGTCCAGGGAGACTCCGCTGGTAACTCTACTGTAAGAACTGGGCCTCCCATCCCTTCAATACAAGGATCTTCCCTGTTATTCTACCACCTTTTTTGACCAGGATCTTGTAAGGAAGATCACAGTACATCCCATTAATCGAATTGCTCTAATTCACATAGTCACTGAATATGTAGAGGGACTACTACACATAGTCCCACGGTATTCTGGCAGACTCAGAATCATTACCTCACTTTGGAAAATCCACAATGTCTCTTTTCTGTTCTGTCATCTTTATATGACTTTCTGCCAGTTCTGATCCATTATTTTTCTTCCAGATGGGCTAATATGAAAATTAAATTTAGTGATGATACTTTTCCTGGAACCATCATGTCTTTTTTGTCCAAAACTGGTATCACATTTATCATATTGTGGCTGATTTAAACAAGAGGTGTCATAGCAAAGACAACAGTGCAGCTGTTTCTTATCCGAGAGCCTTGTGAAGTCATGGGGAGCTACCACCTTGTCCCATCAATTAATTTCTTTCTGTTTTACAGACAGATTCTAAAAGTTCTTTGTGTGATACCCAAACATACTGACAAGCACAAAATACCCTCAAAGTTGCTAGCCTAGATAACAACGCATTGAGGAAACTACTCCAGGCATTGCGATGCCGTCAGTCTGCTTTAACCATCACCCCAAATCCCCTGAAAGCTTGGACAGTCTGAGCTGAAGTTACCATAACTACACTGCCCAGCAACATCTAAACAATCTAGAATAAAGGCAGTTCATACTTTTCAATGCACATTGTTACGCTTCCTCATTACATATAGAACACTCACAGCCCTCCAGCCCGCTTCAAATGAAAACCAAAACAAAACGAGGCCAAAACCTAATGCACGTGTGCATATGCACACACACTTTGTTGTGGATCTTTAAATAAAGCTTCCAGCTGACTGACCCAACCAGTCTGCATTTCCGTGGCATTTGGTGGATAGCACCAGTGCTAGAAAGTAACCAGAGAGCATCCAAAAGATGTTTTCCTAATACTAAGCAGATTGAAAAGGGTTTAGTATCTTTAATAGCTTTACATCAAAGAGGATTATAAGAAGCAACGTAACAAATGCTCAAACTGGATTGACTTTGTACACAAAGCTTAAATCTCTGGACCTTCAGGGAATTATTCAAAGACACCTAAAAACACAGTGATGTTAGACTTACCTACTGACCATTGTCCATTCTTGTCTGACAGGGTAAGGACTAAATGGCTGGCTACAGCCATCTCTACTATAGGTGCCCAAGGTCACAATGAGGAAGGCAGAACTAAAACGATCTGTCCAGCAGCTCCAAACTAATGAGGAAGATGCTGGAGAGAAAATGCCAAATTTTGCTAATCATCTCTGCTGCCATCTCAGGCAAAATTATCGAATCAGCTAATGACTCTGTGCTTTCATTTCCTCAGCTATAAACAAGGACAGGAGTAATTCTTCGTTCTTTACTTTAAGCATGACCAAAAAAGAATAAAATCTGCTAAACCAAAGAAGTGGATACAAAGCATCCACTTCTGGATGCATGGAAGTACTACCTCAGGGATCAGAGCGGAGTTGATACCATTTTACTCCCAGCCAGCAGGGGCTGCAGAGAGGACTGCAGTAGAACAACAGACCAGATGAGATACCTTTTCAAAAGTGCATTAGATTCCAGAAGTGCTGAATTAAATGGTGATAGTTCCATGGGCTAAATCTACCACAGTGAAACTGCATCGCCTTCAGAAGTTCCCTAGGACCGGGACACTTGGAACTGCTGCGCCAGATCTGCTCTGTGGGAATGAAATGCTCATGTGCAAGGATGGAATTTCAGGACTCCACTGTGGCACATCAGAGACACTATGCAACGTACACTGTGTGCCGGCGTACCACAATGACAGGAGCCTCAAAATGTATGCAGCAGACCAGCAAGAATAAAATTTGACTGTGGTTTTATACTACTTCTTTACACTCACATTGCTAACACTGTGCAACCATTGCTGCATTGCAGCCAGCTTTGTTTCTGAACCAATTATTTTACAAGCATCCAGTGACAACAATTATTTTCAATATAAACTGACAGTAAATGGCATTTAGGCCAGCATCTGTGACTTAACAGTCTCTTCCTAACAAGAGAAGTTTCATTTTGTTATGACTCATTTTAAGACCTTTTTTTCTTTCTAAACCCTCCTTGCAAAACTAACTCCAGACATTAACAACAACAATTTAATCGATCACAATCTGCAAAGGCTTCTTAGGGACACATTCCACAGATCAAAGCAATTCCAAAGAGAGGCCATGCTATTGTTTCCTTTTAGCCATAGAGCTGGCAATTGTAAATAAAACATTTAACCTCTTCATTACCAGAGGAAAAAGTCACTATTTGCTATTCATACAGAGAGAAAAAAATAATAGATGAATCAGAGAAATATCACAAGTGCTGGCAGGAGGGAGAATATAAGCTTTGAATCATGTTCCACTCATCCATACTTATGAGGCCCTCGGGCTTTTTGGGTAATCTGAATCGATGGATATTGGATGAAACGGACATGGTAAGAAAACTGCTTTCCATAGCAGAAGCAAAGGGATATAACTGTGGGCAAAATAGAAAAAGAATTGGTAAAAGATGCTCACGATATATGTACTGTTACATTCATTACAGGACAGACCACATCACCACTTAATATCACTTAAGAACATTTACCTGCGTAACAACTTTGAAACGGTAACAACCCTTCCTTATGACCAGCCGTGAGCAGAACAGGGCCACGCTGAGACCCTCTCACACAGAGACATAGAACTGTCTCGGTTGGAAGTGACCTTTGAGATCATTGAGTCTAACCATAAACCTAACAGTGCCAACTCCATCACTAAACCACGTCCCTAAGCAACACATTCACAAGTCTTTTAAATACCTCCAGGGATGGTGACTCAATCACCTCCCTGGGCAGCCTGTTCCAATGCTGGATTCAGTGAAGAAATTTTTCCTAATACTCATCCTAAACCTCCCGTGGCACAACTTGAGGATGTTTCTTCTCATTCTATCACTTGTTACTTGGGAGAAGAGACCGACCCCCACCTCGCTACAGCCTCCTTTCAGGCAGTTGTAGAGAGTGAGAAGGTCTCCCCTCAGCCTCCTTTTCTCCAGGCTGAACAACCCCAGTTCTGTAATCTGCTTCTCATAAGACTTGTGCTCCAGACCCCTCACCAGCTTTGTTGCCCTTCTCTGGACACCCTCCAGCACCTCAATGTCTTTCTTGTAGTGAGAGGCAGTATCTAAATATTAAGTATAGGTAAACACTCTAATAAAAGGGTGCTCTGGGGAAACAACAAAGAGAGAGAAGGGACAGAATTAGTAAAAAAAGTGCCTATCAAACAGTAGGCTCTTTGAGAACAGTTGAGGGCCTACTTTAAAACGTTTCATGTATACATATGTACATCTCTCAATATGCACCAAAATTGATAAGAATTACTTATTTGTCTGGACCAACTTTAAAAACTAGAACCAAAACTTAAAAAAAAATAACCCAACAGAAAAAGAAAACCCACAAGGAGCCCCAAAGCCAGACACAATGGTGGACAGAACCCAAGTACACATGCAGACAGGGTCAGAAAAGGACTGTGTGAAAGCAGCTGTTCACAATACCTAAAAATAGCTTAGCATTCCTCCTTTTCGGTAGAGCTCCACCAGATGCCCCTGGTACCTTCTGGAAAGACAGAAAGAAACAATTAAAAATCCAGCAAGTGAGACAACAGTAATGATCCCATACCATCATCATTTCTGACACAAATCTATCTGTTCATGGCCCTTCTATTAAAATCATAGTCCTTGCTGAGCAAGAATGTAAATCCTCTTCATTCGCTTCCGACAATGGGACTCAACTCATTGTTGCTTATGACCCTCATGGAGTGAGAAAGCCACCACCTGAATCCTTGATACTTTGCTCTGTTAGCAATTAAACAGCGCACATCTCATGGTCACCGTGGGTGACTGCCGTGTCAACAAGACAGGGACATCTAGCATCACTCAGACCTCTCACCACCAGATCCCCTATAGCACTTCTTAATGACTAAAGCTGAATTAGAGAGGGGAAAAAAAGGCTGTTATCTGCAGGAAAGATTCAATCCTTCATAACTAATTCCAGTATGACCACTTTGCTGTGATCTATTAGTTCAGCTAATTTTCTTCTATCCAGAAAAACAAAATGCCCTTTCCGTCAGAATCCATGCTGGCTTCCATTAAGATCAATCCAAGTTATCACCATGCTTTCTTAATATTAGAAAGTACGGAGGAAACCTTACAACACCCAAAAATTGTTTTGGGGGGATTTTGTTTTATTTTTAATTTAAAATCCACAGCACAGAATAGTAACTTCCAAGTGACTTTCAGCTTCAAGCACTACTTTCCCAGTTCAAAAGACCTCAAACTACTAGAGAAAATGCTAGTAACTGAGGAAATGTAAAAGTCAATGCACTTGCCTCTTAAGCTGTTTATTAACAGGCAACATTAAATCAAATCAAATTAAATCAAATAAGCCTCTGTGGCTATAATGCCAACTCGATGCATTATGTAGTGTATAATGTTAGTGTAACCGGTGAAGTTGTTGGGCCATTTTAATTTTTTTTAATAATAATATTGGAACACAACAGGTGGAGAGAAACCAGCCAAGAACCTGTCAGCCTGGGAAAGTTCATGTTTGCCTCTGCTCCTTGGTAAGTGAAAGGGTCACATATTTTGGGTGGTTCCCTTCACCATGTAAATAAAGCCTTGTCCAAAGCAGACTGCTTGAATCATCAGTGAGGTCTTATACATCATAGGAAAGTTTTCCATTCTTAGAAAGACCAGATGCCAACTAATACTCCTTGGCTGCACTTAAGAACAGAACCTATTAGCCATACATATGAGCCCTAGGGAAAGGGAGTCAAGGTTGCAACTCTAGCATTTAAAACAAACAAAAAACCAGCAAACTCCCCCTCTCCCAAGCAGAACATTTTTTTCCTTAATACAACTGGAATTTAACAAGTGGAAAGGAAGCAGTCAACAATCAAAATCTATTTTAAAAAAGCAGCAGCAAGATACAACACAACCCATTTACAAATATATTATGAATAAATTGCACATACTCCAAGGATTACAGCATCAGAGCTAAAAAATACTAGGAAGCTCCAATTGAATTCTGATGTCACCAAGTGAGATATTATGAAAGTCATTAAGACTAGATATTTCAAAGAGGAAGAATTCACATGGAGTGTTTATCACTGCCAGCCTGACGCTAAATATTTCAGCTTGATTTTCCAAGCTGCTAAATGCATCTAAACTGGAATTACAGATGCTCTATACTCCTGAAAAACCCAGAACTTGACAGGTTTCTTACCTTGTCTCTCCACCTGTCATAAATCACTGAAAAGGTTTCCCATTCACAAAACAATTTTGGGTGCTAACAGATGTGACACACCCAGCAAATGGGAGTCCACACAATGCATCAGTAGTGGCATTAAATTCCATTTGTGATGCTTTTTCACAAGGTGCAAGCGTAGCCTATTCTCTTTAACTGCACCATTGCCACATTTTTTATAACAGCACCATCACTAAATAATATCCAGGAACCCACCACTGTAGGAAATTTCATGCTTCTCTGCCCCATGTTTTCACCAGGGCTGAGGTATCGCTATAGCACCAAGCTAAAGCTCTGCCTGGGGCTTGTTGTGTAACGAGTCATACACTACAGGAAAGTAGCTGATTTCAAAATTCTGAAAGTGAAATTCTGGGAAAAAGAAAACAAAAATCTATTTTCTTGATTAGGCTGAAGATCTGACCCATATTTTCTAATTGAATTGTGACAAGGTACACGGCTGACATTATTCCAAAAACCTTTGGAAGCAAACAGGGATTTCTGCAGCAGTGCGGTGCATTCTGCAAGGATCATGCCAAGGGAACCACAGGCAAGAATAGCAGCCTTACTAAAAGAATCTTAAGACAGCATATCCAATGCCTTTGGCCTTACTGTATCCTACACCATCAAAAGCTTGGCTTAAAAAACCAAAACCACAATGCAGCATGTGCCAGACACTTCATAAACCTGTTCCATGTTTCACATTGCTCAAAGGAAAACAGGGATAGCACGTAAGAAGCTAACAGTCATGGTAAAAAAAGAAATCCACAGCTAATATATGAGGAATCTTGTCTATGAGCCATGACACAGTCTTCACCTGTACTGTATAGTCAAACACTGTTTCCTACCACAGGACCCAGGGCACCAGTGGGACATCACCTTCAAACATGGATGCCAGGCCCCTCTGCTACATCATGATTCACAAGAAGAAAAATACGAGGCATTGAACTAGTTCAATTGAAGGGGTACGCAACACCAAACAACACTCAGTGTATTTGTTTCTCCATTTTCCCTTTATCAAGGAAAGGCATTTTTGAGGCCTCATTTTAACCCCAGTTTACTTTTATGTTGAAAATTCCCAGGTCACATGCTGGAAGATAGTTATATACGAGGAAAGCTGACAGGATTTCTGCCCGCCTGTCTCTAGGCCTAGATATCATCTTTCAGGAGTGTTAAATTCACTCAGAAGAACTATTGCTAAAACTAGACTAGGCTCTCCAAAAAATCAGTTACAGCGTGAAGGAAAGCGTTGCTACCACCCTTACAAGAAAAGACAATTCTAAAGTATAAACAAACATCATTAACAATCTCAACCTGGAAGACATGCAATCCACCTCACTATAATTCCGATAAAATATGAACACTCATCTACTGGAAATAAAATAAGTGGTCAGGGCACTTTACATAACTCAGGGCCCTCATCACCCAGGGGAAACATTGCTGTAGGACGAGAAACGTGAAGTATTCTATCCCGCTCCAAGCAGCTATTTTAGGCCCTCTAACTTGCCAAAAGAGAGAGCTTACAGGAGAGTGAGCTATAAGCAAACCCAGCGCCCTCCATACAGCTCAGGTCAGAAGTCATTAACAGCCCTTTAAAGATGCCAGACAAACCACACGCAAACAGCTGCTATGAAGCACAGGTTGTAAGTTACTGCTGATATGCAGTGATATTCATCGGATCCCATTGTGGAACAACAGTGAACACAAAGTTTGTCTGTATACATCCATGTGCATGGCAGGCAGTGGTGTAAGACTGAAGAAGGGCAGTGTGTGTGGCTCTAGAATCCAGCCTTAATTTACGCCAAGCTTTAGATCCCAGGCTGGGTCAGGATTAAGGCTCATGATTTAATTGTACAGAAACCTTAGGATGCAAAGAAGTCCTGTCACCCTGAGATGAAACCTCATATTAAAAAAAAAAATTAAAAAATCTCAGAAGCTTCCAGCCAAATCTGAGCCAAAACCAGTAATTCTATACTTCAAAGGCAGGTTTCAGAAAAGTATTTCATTACCTACAGTATGCACGTAATATGCGGACAATATGCATGTGATATGCAGAGGCGTGTAGGGAAAAAGATCAGTGGATCTTGCCAGGCAACAAGCTGCCTTTAATATCTGACTCTTTAGAGCTTTTGATTCATCTCACAATGATAGGATTGTGACATCCTCACAACAATAGGATTGGTTGGGGTCCAAGCACCTGAATTTGCTATCCAGCCCCAAATATGAACAGGTTCATTTCTGTCATTCAAGATTTAGTCTATGTCTGAAATGCGTTACCTAAACGAGCACAAGAGACCCAAGAATTGCTGGAGTAGTTAGTTGGAAAGCCACAAGTCTCACCTCTATCACATGTCGTTTCAGATGCAAATATACACACTGTCCTGTTTTCCGGTAATGCCTTTCAATGTGTTCCCTTCCAAATCCCAGAAAGGTGTTCATGCACACATAGAGACCTCCTTCTGAATCCTAAAAGGAATGACACAAATAGTTACAACACAGAAGGAACTGAACAGCACAGAAAGGTCTCAGCAAGCAGAAAAAACAAAGAATTGCAGACCCTTTCTGTTACCAGGTAAGCATTTGAAAGGTGGCTTTCATAGAACATTGTGATGTTTACATTATCAGTCCTCTAAGAAACTTCCACGTCATGTCACAGCCTCTAGAAACTCATTGAAATGGCTTACTTTACAACTACAGATTAGCGACTGTCCAAACTGGAGGTCTAGAAGTTAGTCTTGAAAAATTCCACTTGAGTGCCCAGTACACAGAAATTTGTAGGTACAGAAATTTGTAAAGCATAGAAATAATGAAGCACACACATTTGCTTGAAGTAGTAGAACTTTTTTTGGCCATTTGATTGCAAGAACAACATTCCAAATCAGAAGTGCGGCAGAGCTGATGGTCCAGGGATTCAGCCACAGCTTCTATCACTGATCACAATCTTGTCCAAGAAAAGCAGATCTCAAGTGATCTTACAGCTCTTAGAACTGGCTAACAAGAAAATTGGCAAGTGTTTTGTGAACATTCTTCAGTATCTATCACAGATTCTCCCTATTAATCCAATTAGAGTGCTTGAAGACAAGGGCAATACAAAGAAAATATAAAGATATATATCCCCAGTACTGATCACAAACGCTTACATTTCAGTAGCATAACCTGACAGAAATCCCATCACTTTTTGCCCCCCCAAAAGCTGGGTGTTGATGGTGGCTGTTATCAGGGTCTTGTTCTATTTTAACACTGTTCCCAGATCTCTCCTACATCATTCAGACTGCCAGAAGGACTTTCAGTTCACCTTGTTCATTGGTGTTGGATCAATTTTTAAGCATTCTCTAGCATGTATTGTTTTGAATAGGTGGTGCATAACAAAGATTGAGCCTTTCAGAAGTACTGTGACCTTCCTTTTATTGTGAATGTGCTTGTGCTATTGGATAGTACAGAACATCTCATGTTAAATTACCCAAAGAACAAGATGAGCTAAACTCATTCATAGGCACCATAGAAGGAAATTCAACAAAACCCAACAAAACCAACAAACCAAAGCAACACCCAAAATTCAGAATTATCTTCAGAAACAAGTCACATTAGGCGCATACATACACATAATCAGGTACTGAGAATTGTTACAGCAACAATTGCTTTGACAGGACACCACCTGAGAGTGCCACACCTGAAACATACTCAGTACAGTAAACCAAGAAGTTCTCTCCTGCTTGGCCCACCTCTCTCCAAAGCTCTGCTGGGCAGGAACCTCCGCTCTGCCTCTGAGCCCAGCCAGGCCCACACAAAGCTGGCCACCCTGCTGCCACGCCAGCCATGGCACGCGTCAGGCTCTCCCCAGTCCCATAGACTGGAACGAGCAGCACAGGGTGAGTCTGACAGAGACCACAGCTATCTCCAACACCTTCCTAACCAGCACCAGGTTAATACACCTTATTCTCTTCCAGAAAATGAAGCCGAAAGGCCAATAGTGTTGAGCAGTCGTTGCTCATTTGACACCTGGCACAGACCATCTGGGGCCTGACAAGTCTCTCTCCTCCCACACTGCCCCAAAACCAGGCTTGAGTGTGCCACTCTAAACCCTGTTAATTCTCCCCAGCCAGTTTCGAAGACTGGCACCAAGTATGTCTATAGGACTGGAAGGAATCTAAACTTCCAGCTTACCTACAACCCTTATCCATATCTGTATGCTACTCTTTCAAAAACGTTCATTTTTATCAACACATCTAAAGCTGAACTGAAGACCTGCCTCAAACAGCAATTAAATACTGGTATTTCCACAGTGACCTGTGGAGCCATGGAGCTGAGGAACATCAAGAGCGACCAGAGAAAGATGTTTTACCCCAAGACTTTAGAAAATAGCTGTCTCTTCCGCTTTTCTTAACGTGAACTAACAAATACAAGCTTCAGCTTTTCAGATTTAGCAGACAGATGAACATGTAGTGAACGACATAGATGTTGCTTTACCTACCTCTAAAGGACAAAAAATTGCATTGAGCATTCCAGGATTCAAATATGCTATGTGAAGACAGTCTAAGGTTTAGACTATCTGCCACTCACACTTAACATATACCATGAAGTCATTCTTTCCGCATCTAGATATCAGAATAATTATTTCTGCTGAGTAAATAGCAAACTATTTAGCCATCTCATTCATGATCCACATAACTCCTAACTGAGATTCTATTAAATAACCCCCAAACTACAGCTACTTTGAATTTCAAATATTCACAGCCTTGAGAACAGGGCTGATACCTGCAATTGTGCTCAAAAGGAATAAAGCAGTTCAAAGAAACTCCAATTCAAAATTCAAAATATTCATAAAATACAATTGTATTTAAATTGTATGACATCTATTTTTTTTCCACTACTCTTTCACAGATTTATCTACTTTAAGGTGCATCATATCTTTGCTGTCTGCTCTTATATCCTGTATTCCACATCCGATTGCACTATCTCCTTGTGTGAGAAAGTCATGGCTGCGTCCTCTACAAGAGAATCCTACAGGTACACAGCCTAAATAAAAATATATAGTGTTGTCACTCTAGGGTCTCAGGAATTTTGTTTACAATTTTGTTTTCTTGGAGACCATTCTCTCTTCTTCTGGAGGGAATCTAAGAGACCACTGAACCATTTCTGATAAGCAGCCTATGACAACAATCTGACACTTTCAGTATATGAGCTAAATGTAGAATGTGAGTAAGTTGGTTGTGGTTACTAACAAAAGAGTTATTTCTCCTGGAGAACATAGGCAGATTATTCTCTCACGCAACTTGGAAAGAAGTGCACAGACTGTTCAAAAGCCTAAAAGGTCACTGCAAAACAGGAGTACATGTGAAAAAGCCACCTTTGCAGAAGGCCGTATAAAGGATTAGGCCCCTTTTTGGTGCTCAAAGAACACTTGACTGGGATCTAAAACAGGCTTTGTGCTCGTTAATTTAACCCTACTGAGCACACAACCAGTTCTGGAAGGAATGATACTTTACATATGCTGTGGCATGTAAATCTTTGTAATCAACATTCATTTTAGATATGTGTGAAAGCTTATGCTGGAGGAAAGCAACATATCTAAAGTCCTGAAGACACTATTTTACACCAGAAAAATATAGCTTGCCCTGGGAGACAAACCCAGGAATTTTAGCTGGGTTTTTTCCCCCTCCTCTCACTCTTGCCTTAGCATGTAGTGGGCATGTAGGGTGAAGTTTGGGGGAAAGTAAGGTATAAACATTGCCTTCCCTTATTACTCCCAGCTAAAGACATTGTTGGGGCAGAAGCTTGGACTTGCCCAGGTCTTGGTTGCTACCCAGAAGGCCACTTGAGAGTAGATTAACCTTCCTGCCCCCTAAGCAGAAGGAAAAGTAATTGGTCTTCACTGTCTTTCTTCCTGCTCTTTGCTGCTAAGATGGTCACAGTATGCCAGATGCTTTATTGATAAAGAGGACGACACACAGCCCACACCAGGGAGGAAAGTATTTAAAAAAAATTAAAAAATGCTCTTACTTATTTCGAGGATAATTCATGTTTTGCAGAGGGGAAAAAAGGGACAGGGAATCTACAGTGAAAGGAGCTCAAATGCAACAGTTACTCCCTCTCAGGCCTGAAAAACAGAGCAGGAAGCTGGTGGACGAGAGGTCTAACCAGCACAAACGCCAGTCCACAAGGAAACAGAGAGAGATCACCAGCTCACTTCACGCAGGCTCATGGCACCAGACACTAATAGCTTTCAAACACTACTAACCTGATGAGGATTTAAACTAATGACCTGTGTATCTCATTACCAAACCCCCAAACCATTTAGACCCCTCAGGGAAATCTAGGGTTTAGCAATTTCAACGGAGGTGGCTCAGACAATAATGAATGTATAAACACATAATTGCTGTGGTGATCTACTAACACGGCAGTTACAGACTTGAGCAGAATGTCTACTGTACACGTGTTTGCTTTAGATCCACTAGAGCAATGGTAAAACTTGCTAATATAGGTATCAGAGAAGAGAGTAAAATGGCACCTCAAGTCTTCACAAGTCTCCACACTCAAGCATAAAGAATTAAAAAAAGTTTGTTCATCTTATCACAGATAAAGTAAAAAAGTGCCAGTTATGAGAGAGGGTCACTGGCTCCTCTGTGCGTTCTCCATTAGTGTTTCCCTACAAAAACCACAACCATACAGAACTGCTACAGGCTCTGTTCAGAGTGTCTGTTATCAGGAACCACCATAATTAATCTGTCTGGGTCACAAGACCCATGTTGTATAACTACAAACCAATTTTTAACATATTTGGAAAAGTTACAGGACATACATACACATATTGCATTGAATCCCGCAACAGTGTAATAAATGACGGATGATACTTTATTTCAGGATAGGCTTAAAGAGAGAAACAGACCTTTCAGCACTTAATATGCATCTCAACAATACATAATAATTTACAGTGAGGAATAAGAAGAAAGCCTCTCTGTTGTGCACCAGTACTACCTACACTGAAACAAGGAAGGGGAAAAAAAAAAGGCAAACCACACACAGCCAACCAGCTAAATGAAACAGCACATAGAGATGGCTCCAGCGAAACAGAAGGCTCACTTTCAGGTTTCCACTGCCATAAATATGGTAACTTCCTTGAGGAGGGAAAGAAGAGGGGCTGGGAATCAACCCAAAAAACGTGTGCCAATGGCCAGGAATATATCCAGTAATGTTCAAAAGGAACATGGGGTATGAACACTGGCATAAGTCTGCCTTTTAGACAACTGTCCTCTGTCACCCAAAGGTGGCAAGAAAGCAATAGTGACAAAAGGAAAGCAAAGCAGAAAGGGAATAATAGGAGGGCAAAATTGGACATCTGGTAAAGAGCAGGAGGGAGAAGCAACAGAATCAGAACAAGGAACAGAACAACACAGACATACATACACAAGCATTGATGTGAAAATATATACAAGCAATGAAGAGGAGCCGTATACTACTGGAACTGGTGAAAGACAAGGCAGGTAGGAAAAGAAATGCTAGGTTGGGCAGAAAAAGAAAGGACAAATGATCTGGCAACAGGAAATGCAGCACAGGGCCTCTAATAACTGGACTGTTAGCTTCAAGTGCAAAACAAATCCTTCCCCTGTCCTTCCTTTAAAAAAAAAAAAAAAAAAAAAGAGAGAGAAAATATCAAGGTTACTATTTACTATTTTATCACTCTTTGTGATAGCAATGTAAAAAATACTGAACAGCTTGAAGAAAGTACACGTCACTGAAATCAAAAATGTATCAGGACTCCAGGGTTCTGATATTATGTAGACAACCAGATAAAGTTGTAACAGCAACTATATTACAGTTTTGAAAGATTTAAAACCCTTTGTGTTCTAGGTTAAATGACAACTACTAAGGATGGCACTGGATATTTCCCCATGAGCAGATTCTTAAGCAATTGCTTAACAAAGATATCTGCTATCTCCATTGTTGCTTCCAGATGGGCACACAGACAAGGCCAATCCAGTAGAGCACTTACAAGATTTCATGGGAAGAAAAGAGCTGTGTGGGCCAATCAGTCGCTAAAATGAAAACAAACCACCATTCCAAGAGGTGCACTGACCGCTCACTCACGTGCATAAGTCATAGGCAGACTCCAGAGCAGGGCATACATAATTCCAAAGGAGTATCTTGTACACGTCACATTCACAGGTGGGATCCAGGCTTCACGATAAGTGAGCAGATACAATGGTAAACCCAGCATTAGCTCATGAATACTTCTAACCTGCAACCAAGAATACTGAACTTCCACCCATCAATCAACACCGGTTGGGGTCAGACTATCCAGGTGCAGGTTGTGTGGGCCACCGATGGAGATGTCGCAGATCCACCACGGCTTACTTCCTTGCTCAAGCCCAGTACTGTAGCTCAAGCAGTGCACCTGTACTGCTTCCACGGCAGCTTAGATTTAGAGAGAGATTGATGATTCTTGCTTTGTGCCAAGCCCCAGATGTACAATTCTGTTGGTGACAAAGACACCGCTGCACTTCCAGAATAGAACATCTGGGAGAGAAGAGGTCAGAGGAAAGCTCATGGTTCCACAGCGATTCAGCGGAGCTCCAGGGCTGCCCGTTCATCTGCCCCTCTGTATTTATCCTCTAGCACTCCAGGTACCTTACAAAGTCCCGCTGCCACCCAAAATATTCCAGCCCATCATCAGTCAGAATAACTAAAGTTTGGTCAGTCACACATACAGAGGGAAAGCCTAGTTAAATTCAAATTTAGATCAAATCCATAGAAATGCACAATGCACATACACACTGATCGTTCTCCAAAGCTGCATAGTTATTTCTCATTTGTGAGACACCACAGGCACAACCCTTACTGATTTTACCATTCTCCAGTTTTGGAAGACCATTTAGTTAACCTTGGTGTCCTGGTGCACTCCCAGCCAGCAAAACACTCGCCTGCGGGACAGCTTTGGTATCTCCCTGTGAGGCAACAGGACACCACTGCTCTGATTTTTGAGGTGATCACCCACCACCAAGCAATTCACCACCGCAGTAACTTGGAGGTCATTTCACAACTAGGCCAAAATCTTTTGTCTGGAGTATTTGATTTGTCTTGGTGTATTCGGTCCTCTTGTTTGTTTCCTCACTGCCGCTCCTGTCCCATCAATAGAAACGAGATACCAGCTCACCCCTCCCAGACAGCAGCCCCATTTCTGATTTTCTTCAAGGAATATCGACCAAAGGAACAGCCAGAGAGGACACACTTATTTCTAGAAAGTTTTATGCAGCGTGGTTGCCGATATCCTTTACACACTCCAAACTCTCAAGGATTTCAGCCTCAATTGTACTGTCTAATAAACAGCCGAGCATCAGCACAGTTTAGCCTTCAGGAATTGTCCTAACATAACCATTACAGAGTCCCCGAGCCACAAAAATGAAGTCAGCAAGATTCACAAAGGAAGCTGTTGTCAGCAGCAAGGTTTTCCAGCAGAGCGAAGCCAAGCTTTAAGCTGCTCTAACACACACAGTCCTGCAATCCACAGAACCTGACTGCTTGGTCCTGTCGCTGCATCAGCCTCCCGACTTGTGCTGGAGTTGTGAGCAATGCCCTTGGTGGGGAAGGCGTCAGAGCACATCCACCTACAACACGCGTAGCCTGCACGTAAGCCTTTCTTGTAACTCCAGCTTGTATCCCTTTTCTAGCAGTTGACTCTCCCTTGGATGCGTCTCGTCTAAAATGATCAGATGTCTTTGAGGCAAGGATCCCATTAAAAGGTGGAATTTCCAGCTATAATTCTGTATCAATAATACTAAGAGGACAAA
Organism: Chionis minor; assembly: GCA_013398295.1. Lineage (NCBI taxonomy): Eukaryota > Metazoa > Chordata > Aves > Charadriiformes > Chionidae > Chionis > Chionis minor. Next base: position 699,266 of record VZSF01002706.1, on the reverse strand, counting down.
TGATATAAACGCAACCTTTTGCCTCCCGCATTCTACTGAACGCAGTCAAGTTCATCCACCAAAAGAGGACAAGAGGTCACAGTGGACAGAATGGGAGAGAAGAAACCTACATCACAGTAGCACGGATGCAGAAAGAGAGTCAGCAGGAGGGACTGCGTGTCAGGTCTGAAAAATGAGAGGAACAGGATTTCAGCCGTCAAATTGTAGGGAAGCGGGAGGCCACCACGGCTGCTGGGCCAGTCGCTAGAGGGAGCGATACTCAACGTGAGGCCACGCTAGTGTTTTGTAGGCAGCCTTCCTTCCCTTGCTAATTCCTGTATAAAGAAGCAATGGTTAACTGGAGTAGGAGTCTTTATCAGGGAAACACAGTTTTTAAAGAAGCCAACAAAAAACCCCAGAAAAGTAATTAAAAATTAACTCATAAAAAGGAATATTTTCTAATCTTATGAGACAAGCAAACTAAAAACCGGGGCTCTTAAGTGCATAGAATTTGCCTCCTGTTTCTGTCGAATTTCCTGGAAACTAACCCTAGTATGTTCTGTTGGAAATAGGACAAATCTAAAGGACATGAATTTCTCACCTGTTTAGTGGCCTTTCTAACAATGCCACCTTTCTGACAAGATCATCATGCTGTGGTTAATCCACATGGAAAAAATACACTGAATATCCACTTATATACCTCTCCTACCCTCACACTTCTGAAATCTCTCAACTAATGACTCTCTTTGTAGCACAAAGGCACCATTGTTCTCAGATCTTTACCCAAGGGAGTAAGATTTAAAAGTCATGAAAGGGAACAGTGAGTCAACCAATTTTGAGAACAATCAGTGAAGCTGCCTGCAACCACTAGAACATGGATCTTCAGTGACACTACACCGCTCAAATCCGGACAAGGCATACAACTGACAGAGAGACAAACAGGTCTGCAAAAGCCAGGTCTTGCAGCCGCATTAAGCTTTGCACAATTTTAAGTAAAAGATGGAGCCACTCACACCCAGCACCTCATTGTCTTTGGCAACCCCTGACACCAACAGCTCTGCTTCCGACCATCCCACCCTCCTGGGTCCTCTTCAAAATTGCTGCAGGATCTTTCTTAATAATACTTTGTACCCTAATCCTCACAGGTCTGATGGTTTTCAGTGTGTTTAAAAGATCACACCACTTCCTTACAGGAAAAGTGATAATATACAATTAGTATAGCTAAAGAAACTCTACAGAGCTGCTGTGTGACCAGGTATGTTACTTTAAAAGATACAAATACTCATGAAATTCACTACTTCGGAGAAGAAAAAAAATCAAGGGTAAAGGTTGAGATACAGTCTTACGGCATTAATGAAAGAAACTACTGAAATAAGATCTGGTATTGAAGAAAAGACCTTTGCAGAACAAAACACCTTGCATTGAGTTGACTCCAAACAGGGACATACTTAAGTTAAATCTGTAACAAGGAGAATATTTAAAATGGCAAAATGAGAAGATGCAAAGAAATACTGAGACATAAGCTTACCAGAGAAAACACCTGCCCTATCAAAAAACATAATCTGGAATTATACCATGGATACTAAAACTAAGAGCATCTTTTTGTAACATTGATCATTTGCTTTAATATCATAACAAAGCTAACAAACATCCTGCGTATCTTCTTTAAAAAAAGAGGCAGACACCTCAATAGGGAGAGGCTCACTTAGGTCATACATAGCTAACCTAAAAAAATAAGTCAACCTCATACAAAGCATAGAGAGAGAAATATCTCTCTTTAGCCAGGGCAACCTGCTTCGATCCTTTCACTTTCCTTCTGAATGAAAGACTGTAAAAACACAGCTTCGCTATTTTCAGTTTGTAAATGGCAGTGTTTTACGCAAGAAAGCACACATTTGCCCTTTGGAATCGTCATTCTAGAAACAATATCCAAAGATCCGTTAGATTATTTCAGAATAAAAAAAAAAATTCGAGACAAGTCTTTTGCCCAGCTAAATTGAGGAGTGGTATGGGCTGAAAAGCCATAGAAAACAACAGAAACTGCGACTAGTTTTATTTTTACTGGTACTGCATAGGTTCACTCAAGCCTTTTCCCCAGTGAATGTGTATAATGCAATTTAAAAACAAAACAAAAAAAAGTTTTAACATTTTCCAAACAACATTTTCCAAAATCTGAAACCTCTTCCCAATAAAGTCAAAAGGATGAAATGTTTTGGGGAAAAAATAACACACATGGTGATTCCAACTCCTTTGCTACTTTCCTACATAGTTTCTGTGAATATTAATTTTGCTCAAATATTTTATGTTTCATTCAAATTATTTTACTAAACACAGCTTTTGCTGTGTTTACTTGAGGCTTGTTGGTGGGGGCGGTGATTGGTTGCTTTTTAATTTGTAGTAGTATTTAATATTCCTTCTTACTAGTTAACAGAAACTTTTCTTAAACCGTAATGTTGAAGAAGTCTCAGTGTGTAACTAAAAACATCAACCACGTATTCACCCGAGCAGAAATTTGAAGGAAACATTGTGGTACTTTGATTTCCCCCCCAAAAACCCTGATTAAGTATATAATGCAATTAGCACCTCTGCAGTAGAGTCTGATTTGACAGTTTTAATCAGACCGCCTCCCAGTACAGTCGGGGCTGCTGGGTGACACTTGAGATCTGGAGAGTGTGGGTAAAAATAACCCTGTTCAACAAGACATGATGAACACCAGACAGCTGAGTCACCTTTAAAACCAATTTTGATTTTCTGTATTAAAAGGAATTATCAACGAGAGGGGGCTAAAGGATTCAAAAATCTGTCTGAAACGTGTCTTTCATTGAATATTCTGCGATGTAGACCCTAAGCTTCCTTTTGATTGCTGCCGTTGACTTCAACATCAATATATAGCGCTCTATCACCTCTGGGAAAGCCCAGCTTCATGTAGAGAAGCGACTTTTAATAAAATTTCAGCTCTGTTTAAGAAGTGTAATTTCTAAGCACCTGTTTCTTACAGAGCATTGAACTGTTGCTATCTAGGAAAGCTTCCAAGTGTTACCAGCCACGTTAAAAACGAATTTAGGCCCCAAATCCGCAATCCGTGGAGCTTGGAGATTGTTTTGCGAGACGGCTGTAACGCCACAGGAAGTTTACCATACATCAAACATGCATTTAACAGCAAACTCAGCAAGCTAGCGGGGAAATACTACAAGTTTGCTGAAGTCCAGTGACGGTCACCGAAACCCGGGGAGAGAAAGTGTTTCACAGGAGGGCTCTCACGCCCGTTTTCAGGTTGAGCCTTTACTTTGGAAGCTTTCGCTGAAGATTTTAAGAAGGAGAACGAGCACGGAGGGGGTAGAAAAGCAAACTGCTGGGCACCTGCTAGCCAAAAATACGCAACAGGGAAAGCCAGGTACTGCCCCTGGGTACTGCCTCAGCCCGGCAGCAAAAACAAGGGCTCCCCCGGTGGGGGGGGCAGCCCTCGGGCCGCCACAGTCCACTCGCCGGCAGGCAGGAAAGTTTCCCCCCGCACCGCAAAACCCCCGCAGCCCGAGCAACCGCTTCACACCGCCCTGGAGGAGAAAAATAAATAAACGAAGGAAGGGAGGGAGGAAGGGGGGGGAACACCGCCGCCGCGCACCAGCCGGCAGCGGCTCGGCGTGAGGAGCGCCGGGCGGGGAGGGCGAGGGGGAACCTGGCTGCGGGGGCAGGTGGAGGCGGGCGGGCTCCAGAGGAAGGGATGGGACAGGATTTTGAAGGCTGCATGGGGAGGCGGCGGGCGGAGGAAGGGGGAGCCCTCGGGGCGGGGGGCGCCGCGG
>VZSF01002706.1:668973-686981 GCA_013398295.1 Chionis minor | reverse complement strand
TCTCCTTCCGGCGCTAGGCATTGTGGGAGGGGCGGCGGGTGATGGCGGCTGCCGGGGCCGTGGCCGCCCTGTGCCGGCGCCTGACGAGCGCGCTGCGGCTGGCGGGAGCGCGGCCGGGCTCGGCGGTTACCGGCCTCCCCGGGTAGGCGCCCGGGGCTCGGGAACCGGCCGGGGCGGGGCCGTACGGCGGTTGCCGGGGGAAGGAGAGCCGCCCTCAGCGGCCTTGCCCTCCGCGCCGGCGGGCTGGCCGGGGCCCGAAGCCTGGGCCGAGCGCGGCGGGGGGCTGCGGTTTGAGGAAGCGCCTCCCGGTGCGCGGTGCTGGTCCGCAGCCGTTGGGCTTGTGCGGCAGGCTGGGGCTCTTCTCGTGCCTGTAGCGTGTGCTTACAGCTTTGGCCTTTTCGGGTCAATGTAGGAGACTGTGTTCTTGTCCAGAGTAGCTCAGAGTAGCTCAGAGTTATTCCTTCTTTTAGTTTTCAAATTGTTACTTGTCTCTGAATATACGTAACTGATAATTAGGGAAGAAAACAACACCGATGTGACATCTTTATGAAGAGTTTAACTTGCTTCTTTGCCCCTCGACCGTGGTATTCATCTGTCTGTAGAACCTTTTTGCACCTTTATGAATGAAACAGTCTCATTTAGCCAAATATTATTTTTCCCATGGTGTATAATTTCCCCTTTAATTTTTATGCAGATTGATGCTCAACCTATTCCACAAGAACCCAGCAAAAGTTGAGCCCCTCCATCAGTCAAAGTTTCTGCACACTACTCTGTCTCGGAAAGGTCTAGAGGAGTTTTTTGATGATCCAAGAAACTGGGGAGAAAAAACAGTAAAATCTGGTGAGTTATATTTAGTATTGCTGATAGTGATCTCGGAGCCACTTGTGCTCAGCTGAAATCCAGACTATGCTTTTTGCATTACAGAAAGCATTCATAGCTACAAAAAACTTACTTTTTATATGTACATACATGTACATATATGTACATTTTATGCCTGTTAATTTTTTCTGTGTATTCTGTGTTTGTGAAAGCCAGTAGCTATTACACAGCAAAATATTTTGCTGTAAATCCTCTGCCTTGCATTTAAGTGAGCGTGTCACAGCAGAGATGTTCTTTGAAATATACAGTTCCATAGAAGAAAAATATTTCAATGTAAAGGTTCATTTTACAGCTTTCCCTATTCCCAGCTATTTACAAACACAAATACGGTCTATATCGTTGCCTTTTTAATGCATTTGTCTGTTTAAAGCAAAGCTGAATATCCACAAAGATAGTTTTCCAAGAGGTAGTATTTTTTTAAAGAGTGATCCTTGTTCCGTTGAGTCAGTGGAGTCTGCTAATAGAAGCCCCCGGGTTTTTTTTTTTCAGAATAAGAGAACTTTGTTCTACTAAATTGATTTTTGTTGTTGTTACAGGGGATGCATGGAATATAAAGCAGCTAAGAGGCAAGAGCAGTGAAGACTTGCACAAACTTTGGTAAGTAAGTTTTAGTGAAGTAGCTTCTCTTCTTTCAAAGCAGTTCTACAGGCTTTATTAAAATGTGGCTAGTGAACTTCATAGCCAGGAAACTTAGTCTGCCGTGCAGCTCTGCATGCTTACGCCTGCTTTGGCCTTGGAGCAGCCCGCATTCCTGTACTGCTCAGAATAGGAAAGCTGTACTGCAGGTGGTTGTGTGATAGTTGTGTCCGGTACAAAGGGGTCAGGTTTGGTAGGAAGAGGCTGAGTTTGAGCCCTTTTGGGGGGGAGGGGGGGGTGTTCAAACTGCAGGACAGACTTAGTTGTAAGTGGGGCTAAAGTGCTAAATTCGATCAGGTTGCTCAAGTCTGCATCCATTCTGATCTTGAAAGTCTCTGAGGCTGGAGATTGCATTGGTACTCTAGGAGACCTGTGCCAGGGCTAAACTAGCCCTTAATTTATTACCGGGAGTCGTTTTTTCTGTGCTATATCTTGTCCTTTTGCTGTGCACCTGTAGTAAGAGTCTGCCTCTGTCAGGTAGCGGAAGGCTGCTTAGTGTTAAACCTGTTCCCTCCTTAGCCTTCTTTATTCCGGGTTCAGCGAATCTGTCTCCCTCAGCCTCTCCTTGTATGTCTTACAGGCAGCCCTCTGCTGGGCTTTCTCCAGTTGCTCAGTATCTTTTTGCTTCTTTATATGAAGCCAGCAGGTGGAGGGTGTGGGATTACAGGCTGCACAGCAGAGTGTGGTTATCCAGGTTATCCAGCAGGGTAGTGAGTAAATAATTGCCAACACATCTAGAAATTATTTTTGAAGTACTATGCTTTCTGATCTAGGTACGTCCTACTGAAGGAAAAAAACATGCTTTTAACGTTAGAGCAAGAATCAAAACGACAACTCAAGCCTATGCCAAGTCCAGAACGATTAGAAAAGGTAACTTTGTCATACTATCTAAAAATATAACTCTAAGTAAAATTGCTGACTGAAAGGTGAAGTGTTTGTAAACTTGTTACGGACCATTTTTAAAATTACTTCCCTGACTTTAGTATAAGCACAAGCGCTGTGCTCAAGCAACGTAGTGGGAAAGGCCTCTCTACTTGCTGTATAATATTAAGAATATTTTGCCATCTTCATGCTCTGAAACTGCACTAAAGGATTTCTAAAAACTTCCCGGTAAACCCTTCACAATTTTTTTTTCCCCCCTCTCTTAACTATTGCCGACTACTTGCCTGACACTGTCTTCCCCAAACTTGTGTCCTTTGGTTCTTTGCCATCCTCACTTATGTCATCCTCTACTTCTTTTGTATTACTGTGATTCTGCCACTAATTTATTAAATTCTTTCCTCACTATCTTTACCACTGAAAACTTCATTTACTTATACATCAACTGCCACCTCTATACTTAGGTCTCTTAGGTGGAAATCTGCACCTTCACTGGTCAGTTAAATAATCCAGCTGTTGACTGAGGGAGATTCTCAGATACCCCCCCATTTATCTAAATTAATTTGGGAAAAGTCTCATCTTGACATTGTTCTCTGAGTTTCTTTGTATCATTAATCATTTAACTGTTATTTTCTATCATCACATGCATCTGCAACTGCATTATGATATCTGTATTTTGTATCAGGTATATATTCATTTGGTCTCCTACTTTTGTTATTTAATCGCTGTCCTGAACAGTATTTTTTGCTTAGTCCCACTGTATTCAGCAACTACGAATCACAGTAGAACTTGTTTTGTGAGGGAACTGAAGTAGGTGGTCCCCACACTTCAAAAGTCAAATCTTACTAATCACCTCTTTGGTTTTGGCTGAAACACAAGAAAAGCAGAAGTCAAGCACCAGTTAAATACTGTGATTGCACCGAGACAAAATACAACAATCTGCTTATTAAAATTAGCTCTAGCAGCTTCCCAGAGCATTTAATATGTTGCCATATGTAACGTGTGTTACAGTAATATTATGAGATAGACCTGACTAAAAACCTTCAACTTGAGTGTCCTACTTTGGTCAAGGCAGCTTCCTGATGAGCCAGCAGGCATTGCTGAGGCTCTGACCGGGCTCCAGAGTGAAAACTAGAACAACAAACAGCCATTACAAACAATGTGACAGAAATACACACAGCGTACCTTCTGTTTGCTTCTCCTACTTCTTCCCTGCCCCTGCCTCCGAGCTTTCTATACTTTCAGCATTAGATCTGGCTGTGTGTCTTAGCTGGATCACCTTTAACAGTTATTCAGACTGTCAGTTCTTTCATTTCTGTTCTACTTGTAAGTTAGGTTTTTAAAGCACCCATGCTTTACTGTTCTAGTACACAGGGCCAGTTCAGCTGTTTCACTCAGTCCACACTGTGAGATTACCCCTGATGGAACTCTCGGTGTATTCTACCTTTGCTTTGCCTTTACATTTTGTCTGAAATCTTCATTTGAGATCTTTTAAGCTGTCAGCGTTGTTTTTTTGGCCCATCCTGAAACTACTTCCTATTTCCAGGTAGAAAAGTCTATGAAAAATATAGACCTGGTTGTCAGAGAAAGAGAAATTGCTTTGAGGCTTCTACAGACAGGCCATGAAAAACCAGTACCTGGCGAGTGGAGACATGACTTCTTAGGACGCACCTACTGGTATGAAAAAGACAATTTTTTTTTCATACACATGAATTTTTTCTTGTGGTATCTCTTTTTACCAGAAAATCCTTATCTAACCAGGAAAGGATTCATATACTGTATAAAAGGAAACATGTTTTCTGGTCGGCATTCAGGTTTTGTTGTGCTGTTTTTATTAAATGTGATTATAATTGTTGCTAAATAATTGAGTGGCAAACTCAACCAGTAATTATAACAAAATTAGTTCCACGTAACTAGTGTGATTTCTGTACTAGGAGGATGTCTGTCACTATAGCTGTTCTGCAACACATGAATGAACCAGGGAGTAGTGTTCAACTTGAACAATCTTGACTTCCCACATATTGGGGGCAGCCACCCAAAGTATTCCATGAGACCACACAAACATCCCTTGGAATTCCCTACTAGTCTTTGCAGGTATTTAACTTACTTAGAAGCTTCTACCTTTAGAATTATTGTCCAGATACTTTCAATAATCACTAACTTCAGGTGATGACAGTGAAGGCTATGGAAGGACCTGCTATTTCATTAACCAGTATTTTACCCTCATCATGCTGGCCTTTGAAGCACTGATTACAGTATTCAGCTCTGCAGTAATAGCATGGATAACAGAAGGTCACAGTGTAGGTAACAGAAGGTAGAATGGTGACTACTCAGTTGTTATCCATTTGTTTACCCATTAAATGTAAGTCAGCAGAACACTAAATGTACTAATGACTAGATTTACAACTCTAGGGTAAGGCTTCTGTACACCTCTTTCTGCATGGAAACCTTGTTGTCCTGGTTTGAGGTAAAACAGGACCAATTTTGTTCAATAACTCTGCTTTCTAACTAGGCCTCTTCTAACTTGTCCACAAAGAAGGGTTTAACCCATGTATTTGAAGTCCTGTCCGCAGTTAAAGCAGGGGAGAGGAGCAGATGACACAAAATGGTCTCCAAGCACATGCAGAAACTCTGCCATACACATAGTAGTAGGTCTGACACAATCTGGGTGCACTGGAGTCCAAAGGCGAGTCTGCATAAGCCACATGTGCAGCCCGTACGCAAGGGAAGCCCCAAGCAGAAATAATAAAGCCTACGTTTAGAGGGCAAGACTTACGCTTGGGCAGACTGGCACTTGACATGACACTCCAACATGGGCATTTAAAAGAAAATGGTAGTAGAAATAAAACTCCCCTCACACAGTTTGTTCACATCAGCTTTTGAAAGTTTTCTTACAAAGGAGTAACTTTAAAATATAAAGGCAAAGAATCATTATCTATACCGGGCTCTCTCTTCAAACATCTGTTTTTAAGGCAAGACCACTTTCTCCAGGAAGATCCTGAGCCACATCTGAGGTGTAGTTACACGCAAAGTCAGCAATAGAGCTGAAAGTAAATACTCGCATACAAATTCTGCCATCTACCAATATAGATCACTTTATCATCCTCCTGGAACCAAGTAGAACTGGTAGAATGAAGGAATGAAGACAAAAAGTACACGTTCTATAATCGCTTCTATCTGTCGCTAACAGGTACACTTACAAGGAATGGCCAATACCATGGTACTTGAACAAAAAATACAAGAAAAGGAAATTCTATTACTTACCTCACGTGAATCGCTTCATCAGGTAAAAAGACTTTTGACATTGAAAGTTACTCTCTGATCTGTTCCTCAGTCCTCCTTATTCCACTTTGCAAGGTAAAAACAGTAGTAATCTTGTTGCTTTTACGCTTTTAGTAGACTGAAAACAAGACTTTTTAAAGTTACAGCTTGGTCTGTTACTTTTTGCTGTTCCCATCTTAGTTAAGAGACTTGGTTATCTATGAAGTTGCATGGTAGAAGTAACTTTACATGCAGACTACCTTAGACCCTGCCAGAGGCCAAATTTCTGTACAATTCAAGAGCAGCAGAAAAAAAAAAAATTGCTTTTCAGGCCATTTTTCCTTATCAAAAGCAAATTAATACTGAAGTTGTTAAACCCTGGAAGACTCTATTTGACTTGGGAGAGCGTGGGTGTGAACTCATTAAGGTTGTTACAAGCTATCTAGAAATTAACCACACTGACTTCTTTATTTCAGGCTCAGACTTGAAAAATCTTTACGCAGAAGGGCAAGAAGGCAAAATCTAGAGAAGACGAGGCAGAAGGTCTTGGAAAGGAAATTCCCCCACCTTGCTGTAAAGTCTCAGAGCCAGTAACATGCTGGAAAAGCACTGCAAGCAATTGGTCAAGTATGTTTGTGACCGGAACATCAAACAAGTTCTGAAAGCAGAGAGTAACTCAACAGAGCATTCCTGAGAGTCTCCTTTTTTTTTTTTTAAAAAAAATCGCATATTTGACCTAAATTAAACTTGTGATCTGGAATGACAAAGCAGCTTTGGTGCATAAGTCAAAATAATCCTAACAGTTGTATCTAGAAACACTTGAAAAATGAGGTATTAACCAGCTATTATGAAAGTGAGAATTAACAGTGAAAAGCAGCAACCGACTGCCAGATGGAAGTATAAAGTGTAGGGATAGTATTTACCTGCTTTGGTTTAACAAATGTGGATTAAAAGTAGACAGGAACATGAGAGCCTCTGGAGCTCACCTACTAGCCTTCGTTGCTTGATCATGTAAGTTACTGGTACATCACCTAAGTTACACGAGCTTTCTGCATAAAACCATGGGAAAATAGGCTCTCCGGTTGCTACAAGGAACTTTTTCCCTGCGTTAAGTGTGAAGCATTTAGCACGTGAACTTCTAGTGATGCAGTCTTTATACGTAGATTTCCAGATACCTATGACAAATTCCCATTTTGTGCAATGCTTTTTTGCAGCGTGCAAAACATTTGAAGGAAGACTGGTAATAGTCTTCTATGAAATTGAAGTAGAAAGGTGCTGCTGCTGCTCTCAGCTGATGGTAAACACCTACCTCATGAAAGCTTTTAGCCTTCAGATGAGGTTGTGTAGAAACTTAAAATAAAAGTCACAAATGCTAGTCTTTCAGGAAGTAAGTGTGCTATGCAATATAAGCTGATAAAACACTGGAAACTCCAAGGGAACCAAAACTGTAGGAGACGGATGTATCTGTCTCCATCATCTTGACCTACTCCTCTGCATCACACAAAATACCCACTTCTTAAACAGAAACTCTTTACAGGGGTGAGAAAACCCCAGACAGCGTTTTGCTCTCCATATGGTGCTAGAACATTCAGATGCTGCCATTGCTACTTCTTTTAAGATAAACAGAAGATAAAAGTTGATTAGACATAATGAAACCTAAGCACGTGACACAGAAGGAAAACTTAAAATGCAGTTAATTAACGAAGAGAAACCAAAAAAGCCTACTTTATATCTTTACTTACAGCTACAAGCTGGCCAGTCAGTCTTAGTACTTCACTGCTGCCACAGTAACTTCATAAAGTGTTACTCATTGCGGTCTGCCAAGATACAAGTTCAGTTGATGTTCTACGCTCTGCTCTAAAGCAAACTAGACCAAGTCTTTTTCTTCCCGCATGACAATAGCTTGTGACTTACATCACCTGGTGTAGCGCAGTTAGTTTGCTTCATTTTGTGAGAGAAGTGTCGTTCGTCAATAGCTTTGAAAAATCTGAAAGCTCTTGTCTCAAGAGCAAACTAACAGTTATCATGATAGGACAAAAGCAGGCTGTTTTGATATATTACTTTATTGTTTAGAGGTAACGTGAAACTGTTTTCAACTAGAGGCCTCAGCATTGTTTACCCACAAGGTGTTTTAGGACAAGAAAAATGTAGCAGTACTGTTTACTTTTTAAAAGAAAAAAATCAGTTAAATGCTATTTGGTTTTCCACAGCTTTTAAGATGAGGAGCAAAACTTCATTTTGTCCCAATACAGAACATCACACAGTTTGAATTAAAGTATGCTTAACAGCAACACAGAGCTGCATCCTGACAGCCAGCTCCTGCTGGAAAAAAAAAAAAAAAAATCCTACTTCCTCTGACCCTGAGTGCACGCTCCCCGTGCAAAACGCAGGCACTTCCCAACCATGCTCCTAGTCAGCCGAGGGAGCCAAACCAGCACTAAACAAGCAGCGACTGCCCCTCTGAGTTACAGCTCCTGGAAAATGTCAAGCCATATCCTGAGGTCTTCCATGACTATGCTCCTCGTCCTGGAGAGACAATTCTTTGCCTTAACTTCCCTGGCTCAGGCAAATTTTGCTTCTCACCTACATCACAAAGGCATTATATACATTCTTAGAAATCAGATGGAAAGCACTGATTGTTTACTGAAATTGCTCCATAATAGAAAATTAGCAAACCAGTGCTTAATATAACATTCACTACATGGAATGTAACACTTTGATTAGAGAATAAAAGTTTCCACTGAACTGAGTCACCTATAGTAGATTACTAAATAAAAACTTTCCATTTTTAAAACAGAAGAGTAACTTTCTCTCCCAAGTACTCACAAAGTTGCTCAAATATAAAAGACCCAATTTTATTTTTTATGAGAAAAATAAGAGCAATTTAAGGCCAAAGTATCAGCAAGGAAGACTAATATATGAAAGTAGACGAGATTTTTAATAAATTTGCACAGGTGTTTGCAAGGTTATGCCTCAATCTATTCACTAAACTGTAAAGCTGTTCCCAGGAAAAGATACTAGAGAAAAATAGACATTTATACAAAATTATAAAAATGCTTGTTACATGAATTATTGCTTTACAAGGGATGTAAACATCCTGTTTCTATGATAGTACCAATTAGGTCTCTCAAAATTGCTAAGGTTTGTTAAAACGGAACTTGAATTATGCAAAAAATCCAATATAAACTTTCTACAAAAAAGAGTCCATCCCATTCCTGAGTATGCTAAAGCTATAAAACAGAAGGAGCACTGAGCAGGCAGCAGTTTTCACAGTAAGAGGTCTAAGGACATTTTCTTTCTACACACTGTTTCCCTCCTTCTTCATATTCTTGTTTGGAAATCCACATCTGTTGAAAAGTACCCTGCAAAAAAACCAAAACAAAACACACAATAAAAAAAACAAATCAGAAAACAAATTAAGGTTAAGCGAAACATAATTAGCTCTTCCTAGGAGGAAAAAACCAAACAAGTCTTTACATTAAATGAAATAAGAGGACTTGACCTGCTTAACTATCTTTTCCTTTGAGTTTTGTATTGCAAGCGATTACGCTAAAGACAGGAAGTTGCAGTACGGAGAGCTGATTTCAGTCTCCCTTTCCCATGCTGCTAAATTAACCCCCACAAGTCATCGCAGCACTCAGTAACTTGTAGAATTGAGCTCAGGAATATGATGCAGAAACAGGCTTTCTACTGTCATGGTGTACTATATACGTGTCATTTCTAGATGTCTTATTTCAAGCATGCATCTTGCCATCAGAAATGGGAGAATGTGGCAAGTTTGGTTTTGTTTTAATGGAAATGCTTATGTTGTCTTGTTTTTTTTAAATAGATTCTTTTTACCTTATCATGAGGATAGACAAGATTACGATTGCTATGGTAGCACAAATTCTGCAATGCACGCTTAGGAGGAATTGGATTCTTGGGTGGCAGCGCTGCTTAGCGTAGCAACATAGTAACACAGGTTTACTAACCAAAGAAGCCAAAATCGAACCACCGATCCACGAGCTGAACCTCCGCTCCACGGTTGTGTTGTTCGCTATCAACTTCAGGCGCATGCTCTGAGCAGGAAAGAGGGTAAAATGAAAGAACAATCAGACAAACTGTAGGCTGGTGACCTTTGGGGACAAGAGAAGGACAGCACAAGGAATTTGGTGTATATACACCAACACGCAGCTGAAAAAAGTCAATGTTATTCAACCTGTACTAACACTCACTTCCCCTGTGCTTAGAATTCAATGGCCATAGTGGAACTGAGCTTGTGTGGTTTTTATCTTGTCTCCCAACAGGGAGCAGCAGTAAAATGCTTCAGGCTGGGAATAGGGCAGGCAGAGAGCAATAATACTTACAGCATATATCATCATCTCTTACACTGGGCTACTTAAAGTGTGCACAAGGACTAAAATGTCTGATGTTGCGGAACTTAATTAATCTAGTCCTTTTTGGACCCACTCCTTCCTCTTGCTTTCAAAAGGCCATGCAGCAGTGACATTCAAAAATCTTTGAATGTCAGCGGGTTCCTCCTCCACTATTATAAGAAGCAGCGAGTAACTAACTTCTTGGTTTCTCATAGCATTCATGATTTCAGAGTTGCTCCAAGTAGAACGCTTTTTCTCGAATATGAATATTCAAGAAATATCATAAGCTATATGGGCTCTCAAGAACACAGGTGTAAGGTATTAATACTTTCTTTGACATCAAGCGATTAAAAAAACCCAAACAACCTATAAGCATGTTAAATCACCAGGTTTTATCTACGAGTAGGCTGAGTTGTTGGTAGAATCCAGGAAGAACAATTCCCATGACAAAGTGACAAGACCTCAGGCAGAACGACTGAACATGCCTCAAGGTAGTCAGCAACACTTCAGAAGAAGCTATGCAGGGAAATAGGCACTGTTGCTTAGGGACAGTTACAGAACTCAGAATCACAATCTGAAAGCAGGGAACAGAGAAGTCAAATATTCAGAAAGCAGTTATCTCCTGGAATTCATTTCATATGAGAATTTTTCAAGAGTTCTGCGGGGTAAGAAATCTCCTTCTCTAAAGGAAAGAAAGCAATCTCTTCAGCTGCTGGATTCCTAACAAAGTCAAAGCTATGATACGCGCTTGGGTATTTATGCGGCAGAAAAGCAGAATGATAAGTAACTCAATGGAGCAATTTAAAGAGTTGTTTTACCGGTGGAGTTTTCTGAGACAGCTCTCTGTTCAATCTGTCTGTGAAACTCTGTATGAGAGTGTTTCCTCCTGCTACGATCACGCTGCCATAGAGGCCCTAAAAAGAGAATAAGTAACCTACAATAGTAACTCTGAAATCAAGCTGAACACAACTGTCTCACGGAACAAAGAGAAATGGCACTCAAGTACATATAATCAACAGCAATAACACATCACTTGATGCCAACAGTATCACCTCTCCCGACCCAATTAATTTTTTAATCACTTGAAAAATACTTGAAGACAGCTTAATATTAAACTATACAAGGAAGACAGAAGCTATATGATTAATGATTCTATAAATGATTTCACAGAATATTTTCTACTGTAGAGAACCCTACACCTACAGATACCTCCTGTATCCAAACTGTTGGTTTCCTTACAGATGGATGTTCCAACCACAAAGGAAAACCCCACAGCACTGCAACAGTTTTCAGTCTCACTAACGCTGCAGTTGGTGAACACAAATCACGGCCTGGCCTACTCAGCCAGCCTGACACGCCAGGGAAGAGGTAAAAATTTTGAAACAACCCCCATGCAGTCCGTATCAAACTTGAGTATTTTCAAATTGACACCTGAGAAAGTTAGAACATAGTTTTAAAAAGAAAGTTTTCCTTTAAAACCTCTTTTCTTCTTTCTACTGTCTACAGAAGTTCCATATGATTGGTTATGTCTAGAAAGTATATCTGCCACGCCCAAAAATCTGAAGATAACACTCTAAGTTAGAAACATAAAACGCTCATCTGAAGCCAATCCAATGCACATTATGCAGCACCAGCCACAAAATCTGGAATTGGCTGTTTATATATATGTAGAAACACAGACTAAAAGTAAAAAATCCTGATTTAGCATTTTGTAAGACAAAATAGTAATTCTACATGTTCCTGTATACAAATATGTAATACTTATTAGAATTATTCTACTGTGTTTATCATTATCCTGGGAAATCCACATTTCTTCACCAGCAATGTTCTAGTCCCAAAAAGTCGTATCAGCACAAAAATATCCATGCCTTAAAATAAAACATGTCTGACTAACACTTACCGGCCTGATGTCTATATCACACATTCCAACGCTTGTTGTGACAACGTGGCTCACACCCAACATCGTGTTACCAGATAAACCCTGGAATTAAAATTAGTAATCTACATATCATCGCTTCAAAAGGGCAAGGCATATAAAGCCCTGAATGAGTTGAGTTTACAAATATTACTACAGAGGGAGCTAAGTATATTTTAGAGAAGAAAAAAAAAAAAAATCCTCTTTTTCCCCATTTAGCTCATCACCACCCATTTTGAACTACATTTTGTCCACTGCCAGCCCAACCCTAAAAATACCACAGGCAAATTGTACCCAAGAGAACCACACAGTGTAAATACACACATACAAATCACCAAATTAAGAACATCATAGAAAAGGGAGCCATGTGACAATCTAGTAATTAAAAACCTTCCAGTTACTACATATCACAGTGATTTTACCTTTACATTAGAAGGGTCAAACAATCCCTCAGGAATTTTTAGACGTTCAGCACCAAAGTCACAGTTATAACCGTTGGGGAACTCGTAATGAACTGTCGGCATCTGCGCTGCTACCCTAGAGCATTTGTCAGAAAGTAACATATTAAAGTGCAACGTAAACAGGACATGAAGTTATCTAGTAGCACTATAAACCAAAGTTTCAATTGGAATATTGTGATTGATATGACTTACACTTTTGATAATATTTATTATGATCTCACGCATCTTGGAATTAAATAAAAAACTATCACCTGGATGTACACTGTATTTCTACTTTCAGAAATAAACAGATTTTATCTAAAAACCTCTTCTGCAATAAACCCAGACGACAGCAATAACAGGCTAAGCACCCCATGCACAACTGATAATTACTTTTACAAGAAGAAAAACACAGTGACGTACTGTTCATCATAGGTTGAATCTGATACTTGGAGGACGGAAGCTTGGAAGTCCTGAATGACACACTATGGAGTTAAGAATAACATGGTTATAGAAATTTCAGTCTTCAACTTAATAGACTTTATAGAATTGATACTGACTTTTTAAAGATTTTCTAGTTCTCAAAAGGAAAACCTGATATACTTGCAAACAAAACCTCTTTATGGGATACCTAGGGGAGTTGGAGAGTGGGAGAAATGACCTACTTACATTACACATGTAGTTGTGCCAAGACCTAGTGACCTGGGGTAACTTCTCTTTTCTCTTCCAATTTGCTGGCGACCCCTCACGAACTGCCTCCTGAGATTGTAGGAAACGGGATCATCAGTTAGCCATTTAAGCCTCTCCCCAGGCAAGCACTTACTAAATAAAGTTACTTTCCCACCTTTGAAGCAATCATATAGGGAGGAATTATCTCTATGTTCATTTCCTGAAATAATTCCCGGCACTGCATAGTAATAAAGTCTCCCGCAAGTGGTGATTTTACAATACCTAAAAGACACAATAAAGAAATTAAAAAAAGAAAAGGAAAAAAAAAAAAGAGGGAAACAAAAAAACCCCACCAACCTAGAAAGCACTGAAATAACGAATAAAGTCTCCCAAGAAACTATTTGTCAGTGAACACTTTTTCCCCATATTTAAGGGGATATGCTTTTGTTGTTGTTTTTAAATCTGCAGCAGAAAGCAACATAACTTGACCTTGATACTGCAGTGCTGTTATCCATTGAAATTTTTACCTTGCTGAAGCACATATCCATCATGCACTGGAATAGCAGTGGTATGTGTTGCTCCGCTATCCAAAATGAGACCTGTAGATCTCCCGTTAGCAAAACTGGCCAAAATGATTAAGGAAAATATTGTCGTTTTCACCTTAGGAAAAATTATTGCCATACAATTGAGAGCATAACAAGCAAGGAAGACCCCAATGTGTTTTTCATTTGCCGTTTTCCAGTGCAAATCTTCTTGCTATGAAGTGCACCACTTCACAGAGTGAACGGCATTTAACCTCTGTCTGTGAAGTAACGAGCTTTGGACAAACTGAGGTGAGATTTCAAATCAACACTATGCACCAAGCTCCAAGTATATTGAATTCATTTAGACTCTGAAGTTGAAACATGTCATTAGTTTAAAACAATTACAAATACTCATCTTAAGGCTATGGGAACTTCAAGCTCTAATTACTGTATTTAGTAGTCTGTACAAACACCATTTCAGGTTTGTAATATTCTTACTCATGGTATACAATGAGGGGGGGCGAAAATAAAAGAAAGACATCGCCTTCAAGGAAAGCAGTCAGATTGGGAGAACTTCAAAACTGGGCTCGAAAGCTCAGAAACAGCTCTGAAGTTCAGAAACAGAATTTGTTTACTTCCTCCTTAGATGCTTACGGAAAAATTAATTTGAGAGAAGTTAGACATGCTGTTATACTAGGAATTGCCTAGCCTGGGTTTACTGTGATTTCTGGGGCAGGGGGAGCAGTGAAGCATTCCAAAGGATACGCTGTTAGGACAGCGGTTTTACACAAGAAAAAAGCGGGGATGTTGTAGTGTTCAAACATCAACTCAGTCAGTTTTTCACGCTTTGCTCTAGTATTCCACTAGAAGAGAAAAAATAAGCCAAACCACAAATAAGTAACCAAAAGCAAGATACGTTTATTTTGAAGACCATTAGAGCACACTAAGAGACTGCTAACATAATAAGGAAGTAATTAGAATTATTACAGCCACTGTTTCAAATCATATCAAAATTCTATAAAGACAGATTTCTAGTAAGTTACTTCTTTAGGACCCTTTTTATTCTAATTCTACTACAATACGTAAATGGTTATCTATCACACAGAATTAAACAAGTACCGAAAATACAGAAAGACTTCTGAAAAATGAAGGGCAAATGTGACACACACTTCTACTGTTACAAAAGAGATTTCTTTACACTTCTACAGCTCTTCCAGGATTGGTCTCTCAAAGAACTCTCTAAAACAAGTAACATGCCCATTTTAGAAGGGGAATGATACGTGAAATAACTTGCCCAGTTGAATAAAAATAAATCCAGATTTTCCTGTTTCCAAGGTATCTTCCTACAGTTCTACTGTATTTGCAATTAAGCCAGGATATATATCAGGTATTCTACACATTACTGAAAACATCTATTTTTTCCAAGCCAATACGTTAAACCAAGAGTAGTTCTGTAAGGAGAATGCTAATGGGAACCTCTATTCAGACACCCACTGAGTCATCAAAGATGAGATAACCATTGCAAATTCATCCATACTCCACAAGCTACAATTTAACACGAGGGAATAATGAAAAGGAAAATACTTTTCATATGATTTTATTAAAGATAGGTGTAACTATTGTATGGGATGTCTACCTTTTGTATTCTGACTTTAAGATCCACCCTTCAAATGCTGAGAATTATTAAATGACAGAAACCTTGTCCACATGTTTTCCCAGGAATTTGTATTCACTGACTTCACTTACCTTACAGGGACATTTACAGAAATAAAACCAGAAAAATTAAAACTTCTCCATTATAAATATTATGCTCTGTCATGTAATACTAGTTGTCAGGCTGAACGAAACAACATATTTTCAATGGCATTTTAAGTGTAACTTAATACATAACAAGATATCTAAATATCTTTTTCCTTTTATTCTAGGCAGTAAAGTGAGATTATTTTTTTTTTAGTTTTGATTTCTTTTTGATAAGTGGAAAACAATAGCACATAATAAATACATTCTAATAGAACTCAAGCAAGCTATTTCAAATTGTTTTCTTTTTTAAACGCATTTCTTAAACAGATTACTTTCCAGAACCTGGCAAAGTATTTTAAAATAGTTATTTCTGTAGCTAGGTTTTAACACTTGTAACCTACAAGCCAGTGTCAGACTTGCCCAAGGCTAATGTTTGTAGAGTCAGCAAGAAGATACAAGTTAAGACTTTTCAAAATGCAAAGCTGTTTTTACTCACTGGTGCTTCGGACATAAGGACAGGATGCAAACTCGCTTCAGATTTAATATGCATCTTGTAAGTGTGATCCAAAATTGCCTGGAAACTATCCCAGTCTTCAACTGTAACAACATTAAAGCGAGCAGAGTAGTTACTTTACGTTTTGTTCCATTTCATAAATATATAAAGGTTTTCCACTGCTTTTTTTTTTTTGTGTGTGTAGAGGTCTTTAGTCAAAAGCTATCCTCAGCAGACATACATCTCCCTTAACAACTTCACAGAGTTCTCTTCCTCTGTAAGCATCACGAACATAACACTCCAAGAATTATGCTGCATGTCCACTAACACTGTAAACCAACTATACTTCACAAAATTTGTAAATCAGGTATTGTTCTTACAGCTTCTTTTGCCACTTACAGCATCTGTTTACATGAAAGCTATGACTTCTTCGCAGCCTAGCAATGCTATTTTAAAAGCGGGTAGAAAAAGACAAGAGCATCATACTCATTCCATTTTTTAAAGGTGAAATGGCTTCCATATTTTCCCTTGGAACCCTCAGGGCATTGGTGTCTATGTAGTAAGTCGGGCCCCCTTGTTTGCCTTTGTCACCATCTATCTCCATCAGAGTACTGCCATTGTCCCTTTCTAGCACCACGCCAATGGCTGTTGGAAAATCAACCTGTAATGCAAAAGGTAAGCAATAGATGAGAATTATTAGTTTTGGGTGGTTTTTTGTTTATAAATGCAGAGCTTTCCTTATACAATACAGTCAGAACAACAAAAAAAAAAAGTGTATTTTTGAAAACTCATACTAACAAACAAGCAAACAAAACCTAAGGCATAAATTCACGTTGCATTTCCATTGAGTCACACAGGTTCTCACCTTTGGACAGTCTTCACCCGCATAGCCTGCTCTCACTGTATATGAGCCAATGTCAAAAACAAGAGCCCCAACTTCATCTGAAAAAATTGTTAATAAAGAGATAGTGAATGGTAATTACGCTTTACTACAACCCTGACCTTTCCCTGCCACCCCGTCTGATTTGCTTGCAAAAGAAGCAAAGCAAGGCAACGCATCTTTTCCACGGCAAGGAGAAACTCTATTTAGGACTCCCGGTTAGCAGAGAGTGATGAGAAGACTGCACACGGGCTTTAACTGGGACGCTGCAATACCCTCTTTTAGCATAAATAAAAGTGGAATTTTAACAGAAGACGGAGAACACAGTTGCGTCTAAACAGATTACAAGACAAAGCTGTCAGAAAGCGCTAACTTCGCAGCCACACGAGCCTAGGTGAACCCAGACCTCGTGGAGGTGATCAGAATTAGAAAGACGGGCCCGAAAACACCAGCTCTGTCAGCGAGGACTGCCACCCCATGAAGTACCCCCCGCCCTTGGGGGCCCCGATCCTCGCTGAGGTGCTCTGCACACCCTCAAGAAAAGACACAGCCTGAAACAAAACAAAACAGCAAAAAAAAAAAAAAAAGAAAAAAACCCCACCTGGGCTCCAGCCCTCAGGGGAGGCTCTGCAGAAGTACCCTGGCAAAGAACTACACCCCACTTTCCCATTCGCGGGGTGTGTGTGTGTGTGTGTGTGTTTTCGGGCCACCCGGCAGCCGAGCAGCGCTAATTCATCCCAAGGCCACGGCTTGGCCGGTCCCTGGGACGGTGGCGGGGTGAAAGCACCTCCGCGGAACGACGCGGGGAAGGACACAAACAAGGCCTGCACGTTGCTCCCCCGCGTTTAAGCACCGGAGAGAGCGGGAGGGCGCCGGGAGAGCCGGGCCGCGGCCCGCGGCCTGAGGGAGCGGCGGGTAGGCGGGAAGCGCTGGCGGGAGGCTCGCACGCGCCGCCTCACGGGACGGCGCCGAGCTCAAGGGCCGCGGGGCGGGGGAGGGGAGAGAAGGGGAGGACGGGCGAGCGAGGCGGCGCCGGACTCCCCTCCCCCGTACACGCCGCCGCTCATGGCTGCCGCTGGGCCCGCGCCGCGCCGCCCGGCCCCGGTGTCCGCCGGCTCCGCTCCTCGGCGATCCGGCAACAATAGCGCCTCACGCCCTTCGCCCCACCGGCACCCAGCCCGCCCTGCAGGCCGCCGCCTTCCCGCCAATAGCAGCGCCGCTGTCGCTCGCCCGCCCACCGCGCAGCGCCCCGCCGAGCGGCGCAAGGGCCAATCGCGAGCGGCGGGAGGCGGGGCCGCGCCGCGGACAGCCAATCGCGAGGCAGGAAGCGGAGGGCG
>VZSF01002706.1:626282-668845 GCA_013398295.1 Chionis minor | reverse complement strand
TGAGGCCTGGGGGGGCAGTTGAGGCCTGGGGGGGCAGTTGAGGCCTGGGGGGGCAGTTGAGGCGGGGTGGGTTGAGGGGAAGGCTGCCGGGTCCGGCGGAGTGGGGAAAGGCAGCCTGGCAGTCCTGAGGGCTCGTGGGATGGGTTTGCTGAGGCGTGAGGGGGTACAGGGGATCGGGGTGAGGCGCTGCTGTGGAAAGTAGTGACAATTACTGCGCCTCAGTCCTTCCCCTGCTACTGTCACTGCTCTTCTGGCCTCTTCCACTGAGAATAAAGCGTGATTAAAGTGTATCTTGATCTCCTGACATGCTGGTGTTCATTTCCCCCTTGGGGCGCTCCTTTGTGCCTCAGACCGTGATCCCTGAGGCTGCCTGGACAGTTGGGTGGGTCTGATTTGCCAGCTCAGCTGCCTGTTGAGCAGCTGGACTTGTAATTAGGATTTCAGGTCGCCTTGTTTGGCATCAGAGTTCTCAGACAAACTTGGTGTTCAGTCAGAACAACCAGAGAGAGGAAACTGCAAAGTTGTAGGAATTACAGGAAACAAAAGAAAGAGACCTCAGGTATAACGAGCGGTTAGCATCAGAGAAGACTAGAATTCTAACTGGCCAGTAGGGGAATTGACTTCAAGTGCAGGCATTCCTGGTGTGCACGTTTTTGAATTCCTATATGAGCTCTTTTTTTTTTGTTTGTTTTGGAGGGGTGGGGGGCTGGTTTGGTGGGGGAGGTTTGGCCCAGTATAATCATGAGTGTTCTTTTCAAGTTCGCATAAGATGTATAGCTTATAGCTGTAATGCTGTAATAAGGATCTCCATACGATTAGATTTAGCCAGTATAATAGACTGATGTTTTATTTATGCCATTATGCCAAATGCCATAAATGGCATTTATTTATGCCATTTATTTATGCCATTACATAGCATAATGATTGATCTTAATAGCAATTAATTATTGGACTGTAAATAATTAAAAAGTGTTATATTTTTACCATAAGACAAAAATTAGCGCCATGAGTCTTGCTTTGTCTTACTTTGTTCAGAACTTTCTACAAAGCTTTGGTTTTTTCTAAGTTGTGACTTAAGTTTCAATTATATCTGCTTTTTTACACTGAATTGAATCAGTGAGGTAAGAAGAGAGAAAAAATTTACATTTTGTGTAGCCAGTAGTTTTATTCAGGAAGTTTGTAAAGCTGTTGTGAACAGAACACATTATTACAAATCCAGCAAGCTTATGCTAGTGAAGGGGAAAAGCAGCCTAGAGGTGTGTGTTTGGACTACACACACCAAGATCCTGCAGTTAATATTAAGCTGGTGACTGGCAGTTTCCCTTTAAGTCTAATCCGGAATCAAGACATAGGAAAAATATTAAGATCCAACAGTAAGGGACAACCAGTCGGGTGGGTTTTTTTAAGCACAATTATGAGAATATCAGGAGGTGATTGGACTTGCTAACTCTCAAGGGCAAGGAATTTAATTTGACACACAGTTTGATTCTGTTTCTTTAATGAGCAAACTTCATAATTTTATCGTGCAATTAAGAAATTTGAAGTTTTACATAAGTTACAATACAACTACAAAATACAGATGCTAGCATTAAGAAAATAAAATAAATATAAGTACTGCCGTTTCACTAACTATACCTCATAAAGTCAGCGCACCTTAATTTTCTATTAAGAAATTTTTTAAAGTTAATGTGTTATCATGATTTCCAGTATGTGGCACTAATACTCAAGGTAGAGTTGTTAGAGGAGGAAGAATGAATTGCAGACGGGAAAAGCAGTTCAGAAAATTTGGAATTACAATGCCAGCGGATCTTCATTTAGCTCCTGCTCATACTTATTGTCATAGTAATGGTTCATTGTATTGATATTTCATAACTGATAATTGACGCTTTAAGTCAGATCCTTCTCTCTGCACGAGAGCTGTTTAGGATTGATCTGCAAGACAGAAACAAACAGCATTCCACCGCTTTATTTTTTCTTCCTTCTTTCTTCAACACAGAAGAATTCCCGGTGATGCCATTAGAAAATGTGTGCCTGGGTAAAGAGACCTGTGGCGGTGAGAGGAACAGAGAGTGAGGGCGTTGCCTGCGCTTGACTCATCTTTCCTGCTCCAGTGGCTGATCAGGACCGATAGTAGGAACTGTGAGGTAACATGCACTGGAAATCACCCTGATAGCTAGAAACCTCAGGATTTGACAAGCATAAGGAAATGAAGCCAAATCTCTGTAATGCTCAAGAAGCCTGGAGGATATGGGGAACGAAATCTAGACTGACAACTGTCTAGGTCTTACTTTTCTCTGCTTTCCACTTTTATAGGCATTTGCATCCGTGGAAAATGTGATAGAACATCGTCACTGTGGTTTGATTACATTTTACAGTGGCTTTGCTTTACGCAGTCTGGAAAACCCTACAAAATTCAAGGCATAAGAGAAATAGACTCCAGGCATCTTTTTTTTCAGCAGAGTCCAACTTTGCTTAGAGAGACACAAATTAGGATTATTTCAGTGGATTTGTGCACATCATCATCCTATGTTTGCTTAAGAACTGGTGAAATCTAGAGTTTTGCCACCACTGTCCCTAATGTACCCAAATACTTTTGTGGGCGCTTTTTTTAGGTATTTTTGCCTAGGTTCCTTCCTTTGTAATCCTAGAAGCAAGGATTACAAAATCAAAGCAGATAGAAACAATGAATGTATTTTATCTAGGTTCCCATATTGGTACAAATTGCCATGGTGTCTTGGCAGGAGTTGCAGGTGTAGGTATCATGCAAACTAGACTGTTTTCATGGGAATATCACATACTGATTTACTGTATGTTGCATTGTATATAATAACTCTAGAGCCAGACACTAACATAAATTGTCCACAGGAATAAACAGAAGCATCATTTTTAAAAGTGAGGCATGAGTCAAATGATGATGCTTACTAGTAGGCAAAAGTTAATTTCATCAGTGATAGTCTGGAGAATCTGAAGCTTCCTGATTATTGCTTTGAGGTTTTTAAAACTTCATTAAGATGTAACTGTTTCAAGCAAGTGCATTCACTTTTCTGGTAATATAAAGCAATGTAGAAAGTGAGGTATATGTCAAGCCAAAACTAAACAGAATTATTTTTTGTTTTTCAACAAGCTGCACTTACTTCCCCCCTTGGATGGCTGATGGCCTGTTGTTTTTGAACAGTGCCGTACAACTGCCAGTCAGTCTCCCAGACTGCAGTGCCAGCTTTTAGATGTGGCAGCAGCCTGGCTGTGACAATGGGTTATTCATAATGGTTGCATTCCTCCTTGTTTCTTGATTGCAAAATGCATGTTAAAGGTTTTATTTTTTCTTATTTTCAGAAGAGGTCTGAAATGCTTATGCGAACTAAAAAAGCATCTGTAGGTGAAAAAGCAAAATAATCATTAATACTCACTCACTCAAGAACTTTTTATGACCTCTCAACTTTCCACTTTCTTTGCTAAAGTACTTGGGTACTTTGTCAATTTTCGTACTTCATTACAGGGATGCTGTGAGTATAAATATGCTGTCATGGTCCTTCTGCAGAGAAAGAGCTAGAACACAAACTAAATGCTAAACCTCACTAAGGGGCCTCAACATTAGCACACCTGACCTTTATGTTCTTACCTCAGATTGGAATCCCAGCACTGAGTTATGTTTCATAGAAAATGTACTGAAGACAGACAGCTTAAAACTGGATTTGTGACAGTGGAACCATTGTACAGGTTGTTTGGGCTTAGCGGTTGAAAATGCTGAAGAGAGGAGATATATCTGAAATCTGTGTGTGACTCCAGCAAGGCAGTCATGGGGATATAGGTCCCAGAATCTTTTTCTGGAGCTGGTGTGTTTAGCTTGTCCGTTTGTAAAAGACCCATGACTCACTCTTATTTTAGAACACGATTGAAGCAAGATGGTGTTTGCTGTTAATATACAGTCAACTTTCCATCACTAATAGATGGCCTGGCTAGTTTTTTTGAGGGGGGGGGAGAAAGATAATGCATGCTGAGATTCCAGCTGACTCTGGCTGGAATAATAGCTGCTAGAGTATACTGGAGGATGAGGAAAAAACCCCAAATAATATTAGTGCTGCTTTATTGTTCTGAACCGTAAGTGATTCCTGTGAAACCAGACTGGAGGATTCCGGACCACTTTCCTTGTTTCGCTCAAGCACAGTATGAATTCACAGAGCCAGATTAAGTGTGAAGGTGGTACAGCAACATTTCCCTGGAACTGGTTCTGAGGTAAGAGGCCTGCTGGGCTAAGCCAGCCCTGGCCAGAACTTAAGTGTGCCTGTATTGCCCTTCTCAAATGAGTCTCTTGTGTACATATGTCTCACTTGGCTCGGATCTGGCAGCACTTACTGTTTCAGGCTTAGTGCTCAGTCTGTAGTCACTTTGGATTCTTGCAGGGCTTATTAGCTTGGCAGCTGGGCCAAACCTGACCTGGCTCAGTCCCTCTCATCTGTACAAACAAAGCTACTTACAGTTGGGAAGCCAGCTTAGCCTGATAAATAGAAGATCTTTGTGTCAGCTGAGCCTTACCATTATATGAGGCATTTTGATCCCCTGCGCTTCCCACTGCTAAATTGGGAATTTTGCTATAACAGCTGAACAGGTAGCATGGAATACAGATCTCCTGTTCCTTGGTGAGATGCTCTGTCTTCAGCCTGACAAGGTTCAAATGCCTATTCCCAGCTTTCAAGGAGGGTGCTGTGTTTCCTCTCCTGTAGATACCTGTAGATGCAGCTAAGAATCATGGCTCTGTGCAGCCAGAGGTAAGGAATCCAAAGGGAGAGCCTGCTGATTAACCTACTTCTCCGAGAGAGACAAGCCCTGCATCCCTGGGGTGAAATAAGGCAGCCTTGGGAGTAGAGCCGTAAGGGTGCGCTAATCAGTGATCTTCAAGGAGTTGTGACACTTTTTATGTTACCTTTTTGGAACCCCATTAGGCTTGGAATCTTGGCCTGTTTTACTACAGAAAGCTGTTTTCACTTGACATCTGGTAATGTTTGCTGTGAAGGGGAGGTTTTGGTGTCACCACATCTATTCTGTACAATGTTTGTTCTACTGTCCGGACAGGGCAGAGGCAAAGCAGGGAGCAGAGACGCTGGCCATCAACATCAGTGTAGGTGGTTTTGGAATACAAACTAGAGTGGCATTGTTTCTACCAGCTTTCAAAAAAACCCAAGGTATCGGCTTGATTTTCTACATTTACACATTACTGTATCACAAAAAAAAAAAAAAAAAAAAAAGGTTGTTATAAACTTAATTATAAAATGGTAAGGCATTGAGGAAAAATAATAGTGTATTTGCTGGATGGGCACGTTTGCAAAGATTGTCACTTTTTTCCTGAATTCATTCAGGTCATTACTATGCAAGTATGTACTTCATCATCCGAAATGAGTATGTAGAGCATGCAATTGCACTGCAGCAAGAAGTTTGATGCATAAAAGGGTGTGCTTTCATTCAGGAGACTCTTGATTTATACAGGAAAGCTTAGGATTGCAGTGCTTTATCTGAATATTTATTCACAGAAACTCTGTATTCTAGGGCAGTCACTCCACTACTGTTCAGAAGTATCAGCTGCTAAATTACAGCATCAGCACACATCTGTATTAATATGCTCCACTTTTAAAAGCCATTGGGGTGATAGAGAAGATCTTTGCATTATTTGGGGATCATTGAAATTACTGTAACAGATAAGTTCACAGCATTTTTAATAACTATTTTAATAACTATAACTATTTTAATAACTAAGTATTCTGATTTTTATATTGCACGCAAATTTGTAATCCCTTTTTCTTCCACTTATGTGGTTATCTTGGAGTCTGATTCTTCTCTTAGACCACTTTTACACTGGCACAGTGTCTTTTATTTCAGTGCAGCAGAATTGTAGCCAACAAGTGCATCAGGCCCGAGACATCTTCCTTGCGAGTGAAACTGAGAGGAATCAATGTTTCCAAGTGTTGTCAGGAGAAGATGTGGTACGGTGCAGAACTTGACAAGATCTGCAGATGATAAGCTTTCCTTGAGTCCTTGTATGTCAGCTTACGTGTGTGGGTAGTCTTCATTATTTGCTCCTTTATATGAAAATTAGCCATGACATAGAGCATACTGGCTAGAAGGGTGGTCAGGGATGTTACTTCTTGCAGGAAATAAGCAGCATATAAGAGCACCACTCCATGATAGTCTCGGTATTTTGTATTTATTAATTTCTTGAAAATTTTAACTATAGAAGACTTTAGGGTGAGAGTTTTATTATCAGTCATGACATTTGTTTTCTTTGAAGAATCAAGAAAAATAGAGATAGAAAACTGTCTAGCTCTGTGGGGTGCTTGTGGTAGGGGTGAACTAATGTAAGCAAGTCTCAGGTATTTTTAAACTAGTGCTTTTAGGAAACTGGGCTTATACTACCTTTTTGATTGCTTCCACAGATGATAAGGTTGCAACATAAGCTATATTATATTAGTTGACAACAGATAATCCATCTAGAACACAGACTGCATGAATGAACTTTATCTAGGTAAGAGCTTTGATCAGAAATTATTGCTTTTGAGACACACAAAAGAATCCAAACATGAAACATAACTGGAGGAAACCAGGCTTTTTAAGCCATATTTCTCAGAAGCTGCTTATTTTCAATAGCTTGTTTAGATCTGCCTTAAGCAAAGGTGTGAACACCGTTTTTCTGAGTGTACACTAGTGCTTTCATGTTCACTGGTGCTAGCACAGGGATAGCCAGGCCTAGGCATTTAAAATCTGTTGCTTACTTGAAGCTCTAGGGCTGTATGGATCCTGAGGCTGTGTCACGAACCGGAAGTGTGGTTTGGTAGCTGATGGTTAGTGTGAACTACCAGCTCTGAAAGTAAACCAGCAGAGACCACAGGTGTCACCATCACTGGTGGCCCACATGACCTTGTCCTTTCTTGTGTTGTAATGCTTGCACTTACTACTGTCCTGTCTTGTCAGAACTACTCCAGTTTTCCTGGCTCAGGGTTCCCCAGTTAAGGTGCTTGCCACCTATTGGAATATTTTGGCACAGAGTTTGTGGGGTCAGGAGAGACTGGTCTGAGTCACAGAGGTCCTAGGCGACAAATGCTAGAACTGGAAAAAAGATGGAACGAGAGTAATGAATTGCTGGTTTTGGATGCATCTGTGTTAAAGAGCAGACTGTGTCTGTGAATTCAATTATAATTGAATACTAAAGGATACTAACAGCAGTGTGCTCATATTCAGATGTTTGCATTTTCTGAATGTTAGTACTTTGTATTCCTTAGTTTGTCTCACTGAATTTCACTGTAATAATGTTCCCAGTTAAAGCCAAATCACGAGAAAGCCAGAGAATGCTGAAAGCCTATAGTTTCTGCTACTAAGGGATGTTGTTGTCTTTCAACACGGGCATCCTTGACATCAGCTAGTCTAGCTGCAATACCGCTAATGGAGAAGCACAAGGACACTAATAATGGGTTTGGCATCATCTGACAAGGCACACATCTCTCCTCTAGAAGGATAGAGAAAGGAAAAAAACCTATTTTGCTTACTCAACAGTGTATTATTCAGAATCACATTCTTAGCTTTGGAAACAAAAATCATCATTAACCCCTTTCTCATGTATACATGACATGACAGTGTAAGGGTCTTTGTAGAAATAATAATATGTTCTGATAGGGGGTTTTTTATTTTCTGTAACTCTCTGGCATATAGGGCATTGACCCTGCTAAAATCTGAGCTAATTTTCTCCAGCTAAAAGAACTGGAGATTGGAGATTGGAGTAGACACACATGAGAATAAGGACAGGACTTACGGAAAGCATGGAGAAGGCCTTGTGTAATTGTCTTTTACACCAGTTGACTACAAGCAACTATGTGGCTGGGTTCTGCAACATGATGTATTTCACAAGCATTTAAACGGTTGGTCCAGGAAAATGCTGAAGACTTTTAACTCCCACTGACTGAGCAAGCTGATCCTTTCTTGGGATGAATCACTTCGAATGAAATCAGTAGTAACTTACTTATCTGATTATTTCTGTCTCCAGTCTTTTTTTTTTTTTAATTACTGGCCAATTTTTAATTTAATTTTCTAATGTTTTGGAAAATTTTATCAGTGTACGGAAAGGATTCTTTAGGATTGGCCATCCAGTTTTCTGTCAGGCACTACATATGTTAGCAGCATGGCTAACACATGATGTCACTAAATGAGTGTAAGATTCTGTCATTGCGCCTCTTCCTAAGTTTCCATTAGAAGCCTTGTTCCCGGACTGCAGCTCTGCACTGGTGGCTTCCCCTTCTTCCCATTCATTGACTGGATTTGTCTCCATTGTGCTGCCCAGAACATCCACATGGGTCAGTCTCACAAACTGAGTCAAAAGCAAGTTGGTAGGGTTGAATATAATTCAAAAAGATGAATGTTTTTTTAAGATTATCTTTTTGCAAAAACAGAGAAAGATTTTGTATATTTAAAAATACTTTTTGGTCTTATAACATTTCATACAAAATATGTCCACGACAGACCACATTTGTTCTTAAAATGCAAGTTTTGAGAACACTGATTTTTGTTCAGTTGTGGTGATGAGTGGAAAGTAGGTGGAAAGTTTGTAGTTGGATCTAAATTTTTGCAAAGGGTAATTATGGAAAAAATGAGAAGCTTAGATTTGGACCATCAAAGAGAAGATTTATGGGAAGCACAGAGCATGCATTGGCCATCTACATATTGGTGAACTTTGCCTTCTGTGGTTTCAAAACACAAAGCAGTGCTTGCTGTCCTCCTGTCAGGAAAAAGGTACTATTAGAGGTAATGTTATACTGAGGTTTCACTTTGCTCAGATCAAGATGTTTCTGTCAATTACAACCCAGCAGAACATTTGCTAGTATGATGTTGCCAGAGTTTAAATAATTAAAAATTAATAGTTTTCAGCAAATAAGTAAAGTGCACCTAATGAAGCATTATCATTTGAACATCCTCTCTGTTCATTACTTGTTTTGTCATAAAATTCACTTGCGATGGCTCATTCAGCCTTTTTGAAAAATTGTCACGATACAAGTGTACTGCCTTCTTCCTGATTGCAGGTAAATAGTAGTTTTTGAAAATAATAAAAATGAATCCCTTTCTTATATAAACCTTTTCAATTATAGCACTGAAAGCACTTTTTAAAGGACTTAGAATCTTTATTCACATTGTACAGCTGGGGAGACGTTTTGTGAGAACTCATCCAACACGGTAGCAGTATAGCTGGGTAGTATAGCTGGTAGTACAGCTGAGAATTTAATTTGGGTCTTCTTAAATCTCAGCTCACTGCAGTAGTTGTGAGGACAATCAAAGTCCCTGCTGCTGCTTTAGTTGTATTTTCTCTCAGGTTGATGATTCTGCATAGATCTAACACTGACTGGAAACAAGTGGAAAAAGAATGAGTGAAGATACTTGTCTTCCCCCTTGTTACTCTGCTTTCGAATTGTGGAGCTGGACAAGATTCAGTCAAATCTCCAGTCTGGCCAACAGCAACCTGAGGGTAAGGCTAATTCATGCTGAGTGTCAGCAGGCTGTTTCCAGGTGCAGAGCAAAGGTGCAGCAGTGTCGTACCTTTATCATGCCATAAAACTGAGGGCTGTAAGCGTTGCTACGTCCACAAGGAAATCTCACTATTCCAGAGCAACTGTTCTGATAAAGATTTTTCTTTCACATCAGCTTCTTCATTTCGTAAAGTAGTGCACGTTCTTCTCTGTACAGTTGTCTGTTCAGAGTCTTCCTTTTGTTACACTTAGAAAATCATATTTTTTAAGGGAATTTCTTTGGTAGAAACGTGTACATTGTGCTTAATATGCTGATTTGCTTATAGTTTGTTTGCTCTTGAAGGACCTGGATGTATTTTTTTAACTACAGGTGTTTGCAAAGTTTCTTGCCCTTATTCTTGTATAAACAAGCTGGGCTTCTAAAGCCTGTCTATCCTCTTCTTCAAGGACACTTAAATTTGAATGCATCTAAATTTCAGCGAGTGCTAAATTTTACTCCAGAAAGTTTTAACTGATTGAATTTAGGCAGCTAGGTACAGAAATATCCTAGTTGCAGCTGCTGTTACTTCTGTTTCATTTCACGTTTGAAGTGGGGCACAGTTCAAATGCATCTAACGTGTTTTCATGAGTTCAGCACAAAACTCAGTTGTCACGGTAGAGCCATTCCCACCCAACTTTTACATAATAGCTAAGTGATTAGAGCAGCTACCTTGGTTCACTTACCTCCTTAGCTCTTCCCATTTCATCTCTGAGAATTGTGCCCTTTCCTTTAGGTTACAAAATGATCTGAGCACTAAAGCTTTCCAATATGCTCTTTGGAAGTTGGTTTACGTACATTTAGGAAGCCAAATCCTGAGGTACAAAGAAAAGCAAGTAAAAGGATGCCTGATCCTGAACCGTAATTAGTAACATGCGCCAACAGGGGTGGAAGATGCTTTTGTTGGGTTTCGTACCCGGAATTCCTTCGGTTTTACTTAATGGTGTAAAGGACAGTGGTGCAGATGCTAAGGAATCTGAAAGCAGATTTCCTTTTTATCTTAGTTGTGATTTTTTCCATCTGACTGTGGAAGAATTAACCATACCCAAATTTCTCTAGTTCTGGGATGTACACATCATAGCGTGGTGAAATTCACTGTGATCGTGCTGTGCAAAAATAATAAAATGCTTTTTAATTTGTTCTCTGATGCTTGTCTAGAATGATGTCTTCTTTGGGCAGAATACAGTTATCAGTAACACTAAACACAACTGTTAATGTGTTTAGTTCTAATGACATAAACAAAAGAACTCTTGTACAATTTTTAAAAATGCATTGTTAGGGAAAAATGAGGGTATGAGAGCTAATATGCATAAATATAATAATAAGTACCTTCACATAACAATAAATAAAGTGAAAAGGAATAATGAAAAATACATCCGCTCTTGTCTGAACACCACTGTGAGCTGTTTTAATGGGAAATTTTAACGATCAAAAAAAAAAAGAGAATAAAAACAGTGTCTGAATTATTAAAATCATCAGAAACCAATTTGCTTCTATTAAAGACTTAAAGATGCTCCCAATGTTTTGATTAAGAAAAAAATTAGAAAGTTTTTTATTCACCTCGGCAGGCATCTCTGCAAAATGGAAGGTCCCTTGTGCTCCTCTGAAGCCATTTAATGCATATATGAGCATGGATTCTCAGAACTATCTATAATGCATATAGTGCTTTTTGCTCTCAGTGGCTTTTTTCCCACTCTCTTTACGTCATTTGCCATTTGTGAGGGTTGCCAGGGTAATGACCAATCATCCCTGGAGAGATGCCTGCTAGTAAGGACAACATAGGCTTTCTCTTTTTCGGTATTCTGCAGTATGTATGAGAGCTATTCTAGCATCAAGATTGCAGAACTTTTGTTTAGTTAGTAGGGAGTGAAAGTTTACAGAGTATGAAATAACAGCTTACAACTATTGAGGTAAGTGAGGATTTTTCTTTTCTGTTTTATTAACAGCTCTGTCTGGATTTATTCAAAACATTGAGCATCATTACTAATTTTTTTTTTTTTTTTGCTGTATGTGTAGCTGACCTTGAAATTAGTAATAGCAGAGAGGTTTTGCCTGATGTGAACAATGAAATCCCAGTACTGCTGCATATACAGCAGGTCAGATTTTTATTCTCTTTGTAATTATGAATCCCACAGCCTTTCTCACCCCTACATTCACCATATACATCCACTCATCCCAAAAATATTTTCAGAAGAATTAATTAAAAACAAAAAACCCCACAGTGTGCTGTAACGCAGATTACAGAGCATTAACTGTGGTTGCCTCTAAGGCAAATGGGAAGTTCTGAATAGTCTTCATTGTACTGTATGTATATAATAGGCCACATCAACTGGAAACTGAAAATCCAGAGTTGAGCCCTATCCTATAAGATGTTGAACTCCTGTTGTTTTTAAATTTTGTCTATTAAATAGACACCAGCAGGCTCATAGGCTAACTTTTTGCTCACCTGTGGGCAGTAAGAAAATAGAGCCTCCAGATTGTAGAATGTTTTTCTGGAACTGATGTTATCAGTGGAAGCTGGTGGTGATAAGTACCTCACAGAATGGCCCCAAATTTTGTTCTTTTGCATGTGAGGGCACATAAATAATACATAGGAAAGGAAGCAAAAAAAAATCCATTCAGAAGTTCCCAATGACCTCTGAAGTTTCTGTGCAGTATTTACATGTAATCTGGATTATGACACATATGACTGAAGTGGCTGGTTTGGGGTGGGGGTGTTTTGTTTTAAATGGACTACATTGGAACTATTTTGAGTCAAGAGCATGTTTTTTGGTACAGTCCCCTGTTTGTGTGCTGGCTTCTTGGGAGAAAGGGACAATCGGCAAGGTGGCTGTATTTTGTTCTGTAGAATTGCTCAGGTATCAAAGTTCAAAATAGTAACTGTCTCATCAAAATTACTATGTGCTGCTTAATATATTTGCACCTACACATAGCTTCCATGTGCTTCACATCCTGGCAATCTCACATGTCGTGATGGGCACGACATATATTAACCAGAATAAAGCACGTACGTTTATTTCCTGCTTATTGCAAATACATACAGAATGTGAGTTTGACTCACACTTTTCCCCAGTGGAAATATACTGTTAGGGCATTTAATTAAGCATGCTAAATTCCAGTTGCTGAATTTTAGATGTTACTATGTATTCAGATGTGTTTATGATATCTTTGCATTATCAAAACAACTGGAGCACAGCTGTGAGTCTGGATGTGTATATATGAGAGAGAAGAGAATTGAGAGTGACAATTTTATTCTGAGGTGAAAATGATCTTTTCATCAGGCTGTGGAGAAAATATGTTTGTTCAGAAAGTAGACCTGTCTCCTCTTTCTAAAAATTGTAACTGGTTTTTTGACATCTCTGTTCTGGATATCACTTTCAAGCAGTTTAAGATATGAATAACAGTTAAATGCTTACACTGGAGGAAAAAAATCAGTAAGCTCAAAGAAAATTTATCATTATCTAATGTTCCTAGTTTGTCTGCATTCGTATGATTGCACCATTTTTAGTAATCTGGGAAGCAAAACCACAAAAAGATCATTTTGTATTCTAGGTGGTGTCTTATAACAGAAAAATAACATGATGACAACTAGATAAGGCATGTTAATTAGTAGAGTAGGTTTTCAAATGAGAGATTCAGAGGTAAACTTTTCTGGAGAAGATGGTGGGTAGCAAGCCTCAGTCTTTATCTTTCTGTTCACCTTTTCCCTGCCTATCTGTTTCTCCATCTCTCTGTTCCAACTTAAAAACGCTCTGTGACTGTATTGTATGGAGAATAGCATTTACTTTCAGACAGTGGGACAGACAGATGGAAGCTGAAAGGAGGAGAAGGGAATGAAGTCTTCATTGCGAGTCGTTCACACTATAATATCTGTCTGCAATTCTGGCAAGGTGTTTGTGGCTCTGAGGAGTGATGCAGGAGATAGACGATTCTGCAGCAACAAGTCTGAGAAATCAGGAGGCAAACAGGCTGGCAGTAATGCAGGAAAGCTGTAAGGTTAGGTGAAACTAAGTGGTTTTAGCGGCGCTCATAATGGGAGTGCAGTAAACTAACCAAGTAGTAGAGAGCTCCAGGGAGCAGGCTATGAAGATTCCTGGAGCATCTTGATGAAGCTGGTGTGGAGGGTTTGGGGTGGTACACTGGGGAGGGTGGGTTGGGTAGAGACCGACACTAAAGTTTGGGATATAAGTACTGTAAATGGGCAAATTACTGTAAATAGGTAAATACCCATGACACAGCATAAGTGCTGTTGAACAATTTGACCCTTTTTATGCCATGTCTATTGCTGGAAACTTGGATGGTGAATTACAATTGTTTCTTTATCTTCTACATTTGAATATATAGAAAGGACGAGGAAGAATTAACAGTACAAATTGATCCATTGGTGCAAAGTTAGGCTTCAGACCAGGATGGAAAGGTATAGCACAGGCTGGAAAATGAGGAGATGCTCATGAATGGGAAGATAAGTTAGGATGACAGAAGGGAGCAGTGCTTATGCTGTAAGGATTGGGACATGCTGGATAAGTGCAAGAATATATAAAAACATTCAGTAGCCTAAACTCCTCATCCCTTGAGAAACAGTAGGCAAAAAATAAATGAAGGTGAATAATTGCCGAGTGAACAATAGTTTCTAAAAATAGTGTATGACAAAGCAAATCATGATTGATAACAGTATTAGTGCTGTCACTGCACTGGACAGCTCAGCCTAAACTGTGGCCTTTGCTAGTAGAGGTTAATTCTCCCAAGACCTGGTAGATTATTTTATCTGATAGGCATCATAGCCATGATCTAGCATTACCTTTTTTGTTGTTTTGTGTGTTTGTTGTTTGGTTTTTTTTAAATGAACGGTATCTCTCTTAAACGAATACTGTGAGTTTTAATTCATGATCATAGTGATTAATGAGACCATCTGATGAAAAATTTACTAATTCATTTTTATCTAACCAAAGCTCTACAGTTCTGTATTTTGTTGCTGTTGTTTGGAATCCAAGCTGTCATTGCATTACCTGGGTCTGACTGCCCACTGTTAGGAATAAGCATAGCTCTATTACTTCTGGGATCTGGTGACGTAATTCCAAAACTCGGATGTGAAATCATGAAATGTATGTGTTCGAGGCATTACAGGAATAATTTAATTGCATGAACTTAGTTAAAGTGCCACCAGAAGGCATAGGAATAGTTACAATATAGATGTCTGATTTTAAATTGCCACTCGCTGGCATTTTTGAAAAAGAGTGGTGAAAATGTGCTTTATCATCCAAAGTGGCAGTCCGGGAACACAATAAAGGCATGCAGAAGGACAGTTCCTATTACTTGATCAAAAGTATGTATAGTCAGGAAAGTTTGAAATTTAGTATGTATTACAGTACTTTTCAATGTCTCTTTTAAAGTGCATGGTAAAGTTCACTTTGAATAAGAGAGAAAGTGGCTTGTGGTTTAAAAAAGAAGTGGTTGTCAGAAGATGGGCATTTTAAAGCACTTTACCGAAAGCTTCCAATTTATCCTTGTTAGTCCTATTTTCAAATGATTTGAGTTTCACTGCACGTCTGTAGGCTCTAAGTTTCAGAGAGACATGGATGAATTTGAACATTGGATCACTGATTCCTGATTTGTTACGTATTTACTGAATGATGTTAGACAAATCCATTAAACACTTTAGGGCTTTCTTCTTCCCACGTGTGAGCTCGGAATAAGTAGTATTTACTTTATAAGACTGTGGATGTTATCTGTTATTCTTTGTGTAATGTTTTGAGTAGTCATGTTGTTGAGGGCCTAGTTACTTAGATATGCAAAGTACTATAACACGTAGCCCTCTGAGATCCCCCAGTTCATCTTGTTTTTCTATTGTAGTTACAAGGCCAAGTTGAAATAATCTGTATGATTATAAGAGCTTGTATGAAAAACTTTCCTGGAGAGCAACATCTGTTATCTGGTGGTAATAGTGATTCAAAGGAGCTCTCTGGGAAGAGAATACAGTCTGTCTCACATGAACAGGATGACTCAGTAGTTCACATTTGGAAAGAGAAACATTCTCCAGGCCTCACAAACGTGATTCTGGAGACTCATTACATGCATTATTACATGCTTTTGTGAAGCTCTGTGACACAGTGCAACATGAACGGTTTTTGGCAGCCATGATCCTGTCTTCCCCAGAAGCAGAAGGGCTACCAAACCATCCGCGGTGTCGGTGCTGCAGGATGACTCTCATTCCTCTGGTATTCCTCAGTGGCAACACCCGTGGCTCTCATTTCAGGTGCTTGGGAATAAGGCTGAGTAAGGGGTGTAACAGTTGAGGACTTTAACAATTGCTGAAATCCCAGAGCCTTGTAAGTCCTGACACAGGTTTACTTTACATAAACTATTCTGTAACATGATAGGACCCTGCCACATGTCTACCTGTTTATTTTTAAGTATTTAACAGCTGAGACTATAGCTTGGGTTAATTTGTTTAGGGAAATTATATTACCCTGAGTATTACAGGCTGTGGCCGTGCACATCAAATTTCACAAGGATTTAATTTTATTTTCCATTTTATCTAAAATTGGAGTCAAATTCAGTCCCCGTATAACATGACTGACCTTGCTGTTTCAGGCCTACAAGTCAAAGTAGCTTTAGAGCTTCGCCTAGATAACGGAATAGGAATTCTGTCTTCAGGTGGTGTTCATTGAGGACTGCAGCGCGCTGCAACTGGAACTACGCAACTGAGCTACATATGGGCGTTCCAGTCCTGCCTTCTTTTACAGAGGTTTGCATCTTGCAAACATGGCCCTATACAAATAAAGCTACTCGTAGGTGCTATGTAGTAACATTACGTAAAATGCCATAGACCTGAAATACTGCACAGCTTAATTGAGTGCAATTACTATTGACTTCAATGGCTGTTTTATTCAATTAGGGACTGCAGAATTTAGATCATTGCCTTTGGCTTACATCATTGCAAATATTATTGATGCTTATAAAGCTTTCAGGGATCTTTCAGGCTTTTAGTCCACAAATTGACTGCAACATGAAAGTCTTGCTTGGGGGTAAGAGGAGTACTTATATCCATCTCATCTTTCATTTACTTATTCCTGAGCCTTTCTGTGCTATTCCTTTGGGAGTGCTCATATAAAATATGCAATTTAACAAAGAAGGGGAAAGTAGGGTTGTCTCAATATAGCAAGATTCAAGTTTCATTTTTGCACATTAGAAGTATGCCTTTCTTGTTTTCTTACCTAAAATGTAGAAGTGATTCTGATTAATTTTAATTCTCATAAAACAATGAAATTAAGGTACAGTAAATTTAGAATGAATATTGGGGGAAAATTAACAGTTTCCCAGGGGCAAGGATAGATGCAGTGCTTGAAACTTCAAAACTAGGCTGGATGGAAGACTAGAAATTGTAACAAAAAGAACTAACCTGCTTTGTCAAAAAGGGGCTGGATGGAGTAAAAGAATTTTTACCTTTCTAATCTGCATGCAATTCACAGCCAGTGCCTGGGTTACTCTACATGAGCAGCACAAGCAGGCCTGATTCTCATCGCTCAGCCTCTGATCACAGTAGCAATATGGATGGGATAGATTATACTTATGCTGGCTCTGTTTTAGGCCCAGAGAGAAAAAGGATACAGTTCTACGCTGTAGTGTAGAACTACATTCAGTGCTTTAGGGAAAAACAGTAAATAAACTGTTTCACGCATAGAGCATGTCTTTGCATTTAGTATTTCTTTTTCTCTAGAATCAGCTATGAAACATGCAGCAATAACATTTATAAATATATATCATATAGATGTGAAAGTAAGAAAGTAAATGAAAACAAAAGAGGTTGATAGGGAGGGGCACAAGCACTTTTAGGACATGTATTGTAGAAAACTGGTTGCATTTCTGGCAATGTATTCTTACAATAGATTTTCCTGGAAAAATATGCAGAAAGAGCTAGGAAAAGTCACACACGTACACATGCATATTTTTAGGTCTATTTAGTAAAATTTGGGAAATGTACCTATGGGAAAATTGATACACATCCTGGCTAGAACACTGACTGTCTTTATTTAATTCTGTGGTTTTAGGTGAAGTGAAATTGGACTTAAAAAAAAAAAAAAAGGTAGCCTCCTTATAGATGCCTTATAGAAGGCATTTTTCTTTGCAGTAGAGAGCACAATAAATGTTATCTGTCAGGGAAAGAAACAGGTTATTTAAATTCAGGCAGCATAGCATCTTCGGGCGGAAGGGCTATTTTTAACTTCAGATGTAGCTTAATTTAGAAACAGAGCAGTTGAAGTCCCTTTTTTTTCCCACTCCTCCGACTTGAGATTTTTTATAATGATTGTAGATATCCTTGTGTGAAGATACTGAGTAGAATAAAAAATACATTTTCCTGAGCTTCAAGGTCATGAAAATACACATCTAAACAAAGCAGTTTTGCGGCAATATTGTCATAGATGTGTACACAAAGAGATTAGATTAGGTTAGGTTAGGTTAGATTAGATTAGATTAGATGGATGCACTATTTTGTAAGCATAAGGGCCACTTTGGCAATTTGCCAGGAGGTTGCATATAATTTTTATATCCATTTATGCAAGATCTTACCCAGATCTGTATTATTTTATGTAGGAAGTGCTGTAATTGCATATAGCCCTATGCAACACATGGTAAAGAGGGTGTAAATTTCAGTGGTTTCTAAGGGAGAAATATTTATGAGAAAACTGGCGATGATTCCCTGCATTGATTTTTCTGAACCAGCTTCTTGTATTTGGCTTTGTTTGTAAGTTAATCACAAGAATTGAGAAGCTCATCTCGTTACAGAAGATATTCAGAATTAAGAATTGCAGATTTGCCTCTATTAACTGATTACAGGCTTTTTAATGTATTCAGATTCAGAATATGAAAAAATCCTCTCGCAAATGGAAGTACTTCCAAGATGGCTTGTTGCAAACAGTCTTCTTGCATAATTGCATACTCTGTCACTCAACATTCATCTATTGAATTGCAATAGCATTTCAGCATAAAACTTGATTCTAGCTGAATTTTATAGTTTACCTGTTCAAGCTCAGCCAAAAGTGATTCTGAAAGCTATTCTAGTTGCATAACAATAACAAAAAGCAGAGAGAGACATGT
The DNA here is from genome assembly GCA_013398295.1 of Chionis minor. Classification (NCBI taxonomy): domain Eukaryota; kingdom Metazoa; phylum Chordata; class Aves; order Charadriiformes; family Chionidae; genus Chionis; species Chionis minor. Next base: position 650,215 of record VZSF01002706.1, on the reverse strand, counting down.
GCCATTGCAACAGAAATAATTGGGTTATTAATAAGCCGAATGTGACATGGAAAAGTCGGCTCTATTTCTGAGCATAATGACACCTTCACCATTAACTCTTAAGCACACACAACTTCTGTTTCTGAAATTTTGCTTAAAGGTGTGAGCATTTGTTCACATACAGAAAAGATAACTTTTTTTTGTAGCTACCTAAAATCCTGCAATTACAAGTGAAAGCTTCTGCTACCATTTATTCTTTGACTTGTGACAGCTAAAATTAGAGGCTTTCGTTCCATTGTTTTTACACACAGGGTAGCATGATGTAATGTAGTAAGAACATCATAAAACAAGTTAGAAATTTAGAGTTATAATTGTTAACGTTCAACGGAGGTTAAAAACAAATATCGTCTAGAGCTGGACTCCTTCTGAACTGCCCACTTTGGATGGGGATTCTCTCATCTTTCTCTTAAACATTTGGTTTTGAGGAATGCTCCTGTTTCTGGCTCCTTTCTATGTGGAGGGAATATGGGAGTTAGCATAGAAGCTGTTAGAGTCGTTAGGCTCTGATGTGGAGTTTCCTTAATTCTTTGCTGTCCAGACAAACTTGAATTAAGGCTGAATGTAGTCTCTGGGAGGTATTTTAGTAGTGCTATCAGACTAGGAAATTCAGACTGTGACGCACAGTTTGGATTGGGAATTTGAATTCAGAGCCCTTTCTTAAAGAGGATTTTCTTTATAATAAAGCAGCTATATTACACCAATATTTGCTGGTGTTCCAACTTTAGAAAGAGAATGTGTTTTTCTCATCAAAGGCTTGATCTGAAGCTTGTAGCAAAAGAAACATTCAGCACATACACTTTCTTGTTTTAGGTATATTGGTATGCTGTCAGGAGGCAGGTTTCAGTTTGCCTATTAAAGAGGTTTAAAAAAAGACTAAAAGCCATTCAAAAGGAGCAGTGGGGCTGTCAAGAAAAAGCTAAAATCTTATGGAATCAAGGGCAATATTTTTGGTCTTAGAGAAACACAGGATATACTTTAAATAATTTTCTGAATGGCTTTATAAAATCTAATCAGCTTGAAATTATAACTGTCCATTTGTATCTGCTTGTTTTCATTCGGTTTGTAGTAAAGGGGAAAACAACTGTTTTGAGAGCAAATAGTAATTCTATTTTCAGGCATTCTAACTCTTAAATAGCAAAATACAGCTATGAAGAATTATGGTGACACATAGATGATGAGACGTAGGTAAGGCTGAACTTTGAGACTTGAGTTTCAAGTAAAGCTAGGGTTTCTAATAGAAGCACACTAAAATACTCTGAATTATCCTTAGGGGATATCTGCCATTTTAGGCCAAATTCTGCTGATGAGATTATAATTATAGTCACAAGTAAGGCTGAACTAGAAAACTGATGACTTCTGGTTCTGGATCCAACCTAATAAGTAGTTCTTATTTAGTAGTTTTCATCCACAGATCTCAAAGTGTTTTATAATGAAGGTCAATCTCATGGCCTTATTTTACTGAAATGGAAGCATCGAAAAAGGAAGCGAGTATCTAAGATCAATGAGCAGCTTGGTAACAGACCTAGGAACAAACCCAAAGCTTGGAACCCAGGTGCACGTCTCACGTTCTCCCCATCTATCACACCAAAGCAGTATTTATACTTCATCTGTGCAGCTGAAACCAGCTTCATTGTGGCTTGGACTTGAATTTCTAGTAGTGTTTCAGATGGTGGTGATGTAATCCAGAAAGGAAATTCAAAAAAGCAAATCAAACAATACCCAGGCTCGGATTTTCCTGCCTTGAGGTTTCCTACAAAATTCCTGCCTAAATGTCCAGATAAATTTGTATCCTCAAAGCATGAGTAATTCAAGCAGGCATTCAGCTACTACCCTGCTAAGAATGACAGAAATTCCTATGTAGGAGGATGTCTGGATAGAATTCTCCCAGAGTTTCATTAGAAGCCCTCTAAGACCTGTGCAAATTCTAAGACCATGCAAATTCTTCACTTTGTCTTCAGAGGGACTGAGATATGGATATTCCTGAATACATGGCACGCTGCTGTGTATGGTGTGTGTGTCTTCATCTTTTTATAAATCCTAAGCATGACAGATTCCACATTTCCCCTTGTAAAGTGACCACTGTGGAGCGGGGGAAATTTTCTGCAGCCATTTACATCTCTGTGACCTTCCTGAGTGACACTGACATCTGCTCCATAACAAAGCAAGCCTGGTTTCTCCCTCTTTTATGCCTTTCCTCCTCTGGGTAGCTACCAGCTATTGTGAGTGGGTCACTTTTCAAAGACTTGGTAGCGGTCCATACTGTAGCTTGCGGGCTGGATCCAGACCCAGTGTGTCCAGTAGGTTCTCTGAGAGAGATGGAACCAAGCTCCTGGAGCCTCCTGACTCCCTCTGACCCCAAAACAGTGATTACACTCTTTGCTGTCTGTCTATATAGTCGATGTAGACTGTTTCCTTGGCAGGGAATCACATGCTTAATGTACTGGTTCTTCCATAAGAATTTTTTTGCTCAGCAAAGAAAATGTATCAGTGTTTTCTATGCCCCCAAATCACAGGAGGGAGGACATGCAGTAGACTGGAGTTTCTGAGACTGTCTTCTCAGAAATGGGAAATTGATTTTCTCGAAGTGTTACAAATTATAAGATGTAAATAAATTGATATTTGGGTGAAATACAGGAGATTGTAACAGTCATACTGTGTACCCAATTAATTATAAAAATTACAATATGCTATGTCTGTATAGAGATTTTCACACATCAGCATGTAAACAGTTCATAAACCTACGTAGGCATCATCTTCCATGTTACATAGATAGGGACATGGAATCATAGAATCATTTAGGTTGGTAAAGACCTTCAAAGTCCTAGAGTCCAACCATGAACCTAACACTGCCAGGTCCACCACTAAACTATGTCCCTAAGCACCACATCTACATATCTTTTAAAAACCTCCAGGGATGGAGACTTGACCACTTCCTTGGGCAGCCTGTTCTGCTGCTTGATAATCCTTTTTGTGAAGAATTTTTTCCACTTTCATCTTGGAGAGGGTGGTCATAGATGAGGTACCAAAAATAGATTTAAAAGTGCATGCTTGCTAGTGCAGATCAAAAACTGAGATGTTGTTTAGACGTGCAAACTACCAGAAATATCAAGAGCAGGAAAGAGTGTGGTTGAACCAGTTAGTGCACTGATAAAATCTGCTACTCCTAGCTTAGCAAAATTTGTGAAAGCAATAGAAATGGAGTGCAGAAACACAGGGAGAGAGATGTGTAGGGCAGTTCCTATAGCCTGTCCTTACATGCCTAACGTAGGTGCCTAAAGGAAGAAGACAATTTTTCCTGGGCTATTGACAGAATAAATACAGAGGACGGTTCTTTGAGAAAGTAATTCAGAATCCACAAGAACGGCTTCTGCTCTGAAGCACCTCTAGAGGAGCCTGACCATATTCACTGATTACGTAGGAGACTTTGGTAAATTAACGGTGTACCTCAAGCCCCTGAGTTTGGTATTAAGCAGTAGTAAAAACCCAGTCCCTGTAGGGTCACTGCAAAGGCAACTTTGTACCTGGGGCTACAAACCTAATATTGATAATGTTCTTTCCTTGTATACCATCACCTTGGGAAACTTCCATTTTCCCCTCAGACTTCTCTTTCTGTTCTTTATGTGACATTCAGATCTCATGTGCTGAATAGCTTGTCTAAAAGACAAAGAAAGTCAATGGAAGAGAGTACCTTAGATCTATGCATTGCATTTTTATCCGAATCTAAGGTCAGACAGACTCAAGGACTTTCCTCTTCTATGTTCCATCCTAGAGATGGGAGGTTATTTCTCTAATCAGGATTGGCTTTTGTAAAAGTCCCTGGCAAAATCATAAATAGTGCTGGTTAGTTTAACAAGATCTTTGAAAAACATGGAAAAGTTCATAATCAAAAGAAGAGCAATAGTTTTTTGTGCCATATCTGATTTAATAAGAACACAGTATTTACTTGAGAAGGAATATAAGTAAAATCTGGCTTTTCATTAAAATGAATGAAAAAATTTTAACTCAAAAAGGATTACAATTTTTTATTTATGATTAAAAATACTTTTTTCCAAATATCATTACTGAAAATTTTGCATCCAAAGCCTGGCTTCAGAAGATCTGTTGAATTCTCTATCCTGTGCATGTGACTTGCAGCACTATTAACACTTTTCATGTTTCTCTGTTGCACTTGTCTTATTTAATACAAGACAAGAAGCCATGTGGGTGACAGCTCTGTACCAACATATCTTTACAGACAGATGCTACGATTTGATCCCGATACTTACTGGATGTTTTACTTACTGCTGCAACTGGGTCTTAAAAATACAAGCACCAACTTTTTTTTCCTGTATATAAAAAAGCATCTTCTGATTTAATTAATTATTAATAGGAAGCTATTTTTAACCTAAATGAAGCAGGGGGACAATGACATTAGTGCATTTTGTGGTGCAAGAAAGGATTTCTGCCTTTTGGCTGACATTCATCACCAGTTCTTGCATAAGCATTCACCATAGCTAAATAAAGTGGTAAGATAAAACTTCTTCCTCCTATTAAGTGGCCCTTTATACAGAGAAGATCAAATTTAGCTGATAAAGTCATCAGGAAGTATGGGCAATATTTAAAATCAGGTTGACAATATAAATACCGCTGGTGAAGAAAGAAACGGCAGTTTGCATCAGAAATGATGTTATGAATTTCAGGTTTGTCCTATGACAGAATTGAGGACAGAGTCATTGGTTACAGTTTTTACCACTATGTGATCAGTATTAGATTTAGGAGTTATGGGAGGGAATCTGAAAAGGAATTTTGTGTGCTGTATGCCACAAAACCATTCTGAAACCCTGTTGCTAGACTGCCTCTCTAAAATGGCTTAGTGAAGGGCCAGTTAACTGGACTTCTATTCCTGGACAGAAAATATGACATAATATATATTAAGGAACAATTTCACATTAGCCGAAGGATGAAATAGGAATATGTTAATTCTTTTCTGTAATTTTGTTTGATTTGATGTTTAGTTCTTGCGTGAACAAGAATTGTCAGTTTTGGTCGTAAGGTCAGTTGATTAACCAGACCATCTGTGGTCCTACAGTACTCCACAGAGAGGAGAGAGAAATAATTTCAGTTAAAAAAAATTAAAAACATTGAGCAGAGGTGCCTTCAGCCAAAATAATCAGGAAATTAAATCCTTCATACTTAGCATGGAATAGCAAAGTCATAGCGGGTACATTCCCCCAAAATTGAAAAAATAGGAACTGAGCAAGGAAACATATGTTTATGAAGTATGGTAATTCAGTCTTGGACATGACAAAAGAATGAAGCCAATTTTTTATTTAGGAATCTAAGTATTATTTTCTTGCATATGTAACTAAGGGTAAATATGCGTAGAAAAAAATTGGACCATCTTAAGGGAAAATCTCCAGGGAAAGAGCATAAGGATAAACAAAGAAAGAGTTTAAACGTATAAAGCAAGAGTTGTTCAGTTGAACCACTGAAACATTTGTAAAAAGTGAGCAAAGTGGTAGCAAAGACAGCTAGAGGGAAATGCATTTTAAAATTCTAGCAAGTAGACTTTAACTTCTAAGTACAGCTACCGTAATAAATGAGTTTGGAAAGTTATACATAGAGACACAAAATATCCTCAACCTTATGGTTGAGAAATGTCATGAATTTGATGGAAAAATACACTAACGCTGTTCATGGATGTGTGTTTTGTGTACAGAAAATTTGTTTCCCTGGTACATACTCATGAACAATGAATTAATCCAAGCCTTTAAAATGCATGCAACCTCTATCCGTGTTGCTGCTAAACTCTTCTAGTGCCAAAGAAAATACACACATGTATAAATCTACTCGTTGCACCGTCGTTAAGCTTTACTATTCTTTTCAGTCTTTTTTTGGTGTGCTTTTTGATTGTCAGGAGAGAATAAGCAATCATAGTTACAGACATGTTCTTTAGGTAAAACTCTTGGTGAGCAGCCTGCTTCCACATCCCTAGGCGCACTGCTGGGTCATCCCGTTGGTTCTGGTGCCAGCAATTCCTCTGATGTGGGTGCTCCTACACCCTGGCTTATAACAAGCCTTTCAGCTGCGTTTAGACAGACCCTTTAAATGTCCCTCTTTGACGTCAGCTCAGCTTTGGGGACTAGTTGGTATTTTTCATGTGACTGATAACAGGAGGTTTCCCGATATGGCCTTTCAAAGAAACGGGCAAAAGCAGCACAGCATGATTCTCTAGGGGACATCACCTTTCATGCTTGAAAGGGACCTTTTCATCTTGGGTTTTGAGAGACTGCACGCCCAATATGCTAAGGAGATTTAGAACATCCTTGTTTAGATTTTTGTCTCAGGAGATTACTGTCCGATAGTTAAGAATGAAAAAAATCCAAGGTAAATTCTAAGTGTTTAATTGTTCATGGAATAAAAAACGTTTCACATGAATTTCAGCCATATGCATGAGACTCCAGGTGCTCAAGATGTCAAGTGAGTTTAGGGAGAAAAAGGAAAACTGTTAGGAAGGGGATATTCCTGAAAGAAAATGTCACGCACCATTTCTTGAGTAAAGGGCATTCCTGGTTAGGTCACTCTTGATACTTGTCATTGGCATAAGTAACTGTTACAACTTCTGTGCAGGTACAAAACAAAGTGTATGGTACTGCATATAAAATTTGTATTCAGTGTCAAAATAAGAAGGAAGTGGGATGCCTCGTACGAAGGCCAGGATAGAGATTAACAGTTTGGTAGCTGTGACCCACGTATCAAATGAATGTTTAGCCTCAGTTATCAGTATAGTTGATGAGAGCAATGATAATTCTATCATACAAATTATGATGATGCACTAGAAATTACAGCTGCTGGCATGGAAGCAAAGCTTACTGGTAAGACAAATTTAGGTGATGCAGATGATTTCCAGAATGCTGAAGAAACTGTAGTAATGTTGGGTTTGTAGTGAGTCTGGTTCTTGTTTTGTTTTCTTTGGGTTCTTTGGGAAGTTGGGGGTTTTGGGGCTTTTTGTGATTTGGGGTTTTTTTCCTGTGACTGGAAAACAGCAAGCATGGACCTATTTTGGAATACATCACAACATTTTTTTCTCAAACGTAGATCATAATGCTAAATATATTTCACCATAACTGATTTTTTTAGGTGTAATAGAAGTGAATTTAATCCACTTAGAGTCCAGTAACTGATATCGCCCAGGAAACTGTTCTTGAATTTTGAAATGATGGGTGAACACAAGAATTGTGAGCTGGCTGAAGTGCTGGCTAAAAATAATACTCAAAAGGAAGTGACACGGTTGGAGAAACGTTGCTAGTGGTGTTTCTCTGGAGTTAGTCTTGGAATCTGTTGTATTTAATATATTTGAGGTGAAATTTCTAGATAAGACAAAGTTGGGAAGTGCCAATGCTGAGGAAGACTGGGTTGTTGTTCAGAAAGAATTAGATGAACTTTTTTACTAGCTTGCTTGTGATGTGATAGAAGTAAGTAGCATACTGTACAAAGCCATACGTTTTGGGTTCAATAATAACATCTTCTGTAACCTGGGGGTGTAAACAAGCCTGAGTGTACTTGAATCATGAATATGATTAGACAATGGAATATAATTACAGTAGAAAGGATAATGCAGTCCTGGAAGGTAAGAGGTTTTTAACAGAGAGAAGTAAATACTGGTACTGTCTTACAAGGGGCATTAACTCCTTTTGAGTATTTCTACAGTTGTGTTTAGCTATTTTCAGACAAATGAACCTAAACTGTGAGAGGTGCAAAGAAGAGCTACAGGGTGAGCAAGGGAATGAAGCTCCATCTTTTGCAAGGAAATTAGAAATGCCTCGTGTACCCAACAAAATGGAGGGTTCTAGGGTGATGAATCATTAAATATACTGGGAACAAATATTGGTAAATGGATAGATTCAGTGTCCGCGATCACTTAGTCCTTAGCCTCTCTGCTGAGATTGCTAACAAAGCTGCCAGTTGCTGCCTGTTCAGTAGTTTTCTTTTGTGATGTGGATAGTTGACCGGTGTTAATTCCAAAAGTCCACAGAACTTTTGCATGTGACACTGCCAAGAGAATTGCTGGTAAGACTGTTTTTATTAGTACTGTAAGAAGTCTTCAGCAGCCTTACAAAATGCATACCATTTTTCAAAGCTTGGCTGCAGATTACTTACAAAAGAAAGAGCTATTCTTTAATCGAGATCTTACTGAACTTCCTTCTGTTTGGGCTTTTGAGCTCATCTCTGGTCGTATCACTCCCTCACCCTTGCCTAATGAGCCAGCTCACCATGATGACAGCTGCTGCTGTCTGGTTTGGACTTTCGAGAGCTCCGTAAGTACGAAGTGTGATGACATCATGCTCCCTAGGGTGTCAGTTATTAGCTGCTAAAAATAGTTACAGGCAAACACAGAACAGAAAAATCGAATGTCTGTTTAAACTGCTAGTGAATGGGAAGGTAAGGAGCTAGAGCTCGTCTGAGGGGCTTTTTATTTAAATGCAAGGGCAACAATGTTGGACTGTGATCCTGGCAAATGTTGCAGATGATGCTGTAGGACTCGTGAGCTGGGAGAGCCCACAGAATCAAGTTCATTCCTGGTGCAATTCCAAAACTGTCATGGTAAGTGAGCTTTTTGTGTTTATTTCCCACTGGTTAGGTTATCTGGATCTGAGTAATCTGTGTTTTGCAGTTCTTAATGTAAGTGTAGCTATGGGATTCACAGCACGAGAATGGTGTCGGTGCTACTGCCAGTATAATCACCATTCTATTCAAAAATAAAACACAAAGCGATATTCATATTGCAAAACGAAGTGTTCAAAGGTTAAGAAATAATGTACAGTAAAAACTGTACACAGGCCTAACTGGCGCCCCCAGTCTCCAAGTTCAGGAAAGTATCCTGCTCAGCGTGTGTTTTTGGGGCTATTTGGTCCGAGTTCTTTTGACACCACTCATGACCTTTAGGCCTTTATTACAGACCTACGAGCTAAGACAAGCTTGAAGGCAGAGATCACATTTTCAGGTTTAACTTCATTCCAGTTTTGCGATGTAGACTTCTGTTTCATGTTTCTGGGACTGGCAAGGTGTTTCAGATATTAAGCTTCTCCAGATTAAAGCTGATCTAATAAAGAAAACACATATAAATACAGAAGCAATAAAACATGAAAGTTAAGATTAACGTAGGACTGGTGTCTCACAGCCTTTGAAAACTGCATCCTGGCTTTTTCGTACGAGTGAGTCTATGGACAGAAATGTTCAGCTAGGCTTATGAGTGCTGTTAGAAGATTTTCTAACCTGAGCTATTCGTAACAGTCTTTTCTACACATCTTAACTTACTGCCTAAGGGGCAGGTAGGGGTAGAAAGGTGAAGTTGTGACTCTTCCAGACAAACACCAGAGATTCTCATTCCAAGTACAAATGCTAACGCATGGGCCTGAAACTTCCTTGGCCAAAGTATAATCTTTTTCTCACCTGCTTGGAGTTATCTACAACCACTTCACAGTGATTCAAAACCATCAGAAATCCCTTGAAACTAGCACTGGTCTCCTTATCGGGGAGAACAACATGTTCTCCCTCAAACTTTTGGACCCTGTCCCCAAACCACCTGGTCTCCTGCTTGCAGCCAGTATGCAAGCTAAAAACACCAGTCTGCTGATCCTACAGAGCCTGACTCACGTCTCTGTCAACCCCTTGCAGCAGCCTTCCCCAGAGGGAATGAGGAGCTTGATGGATATTGTACTACAGGTTACCCGAGTGCGTGCTAATGAAGCAACAGATCCATTTCAGTATTTATCCATTCTGCAAGATCCAATTACAGGAACTTTGTGAAGTATAAAATAGTTTGATTTTATCCTGTGTTCGTTCTGTAAAAGATGATGTCTCTAAAAGATATTCCCGTCCTATCACTATTTCCTTGTGCTGATTCATCTATGTTCAGGATTGTTTAGAGCCAAGATTTGATTCTGCCCTGTGGCTGATAATGTTTTTTTGTAAATCTGTTTGATAATTGTCATGGATAAAGCTGAAGAATCCCTGGGTCTTCTGCTTGCAGGGCGTGACATGTAAAGTAGAGGTTTTTCTCGCAGATCAGAAGGCAGGGACTGACGTAGGAATTATTGTGTGAATTTACATTGTCTCTGTTATGCAGGAATTCAGACAGTGATTGTGATAGTCCCTTTTGTCCTTTAAAAATGAGAATTTATGACTCAAAAGGTGTTCCTCTGTCAGTCACAAAATTTTTACCATTATACTGAATCTTATTGTTAATGGCATAATATCCTGTCCTTTTAGTTGCAAGTGTGGTGTTTTGAATGCAAACGGAGTTACAGTCATTTTCTTCAGTCTGCAAAACAGGCACACGCAAAAAAAAAAGGGAGGGAGAAGAAATTGTATATTCAGTGGTGGTGGCTGGAGGGGCAAAATATAATATAATAAAAAAACTTTATTGAAGAATTTTTCCTCTTTGCATGGGTTTGTGAGATTTATTTGTTTTAGGAAGAGGACTGTTTTTAGGCGACTCCTTGAAACTACCTGAAGGAGTAACATCTGAAAGAGGAGGATAATAAGAAATAGAAATACAGTGAAGTTTTTACAACATAAAATGCATACAGTTTTTAGCAGGTGGCCAAATTCTTGTTTAGAAAGATTTCCTGCTGCATTAAATTTTCCTTGCTGTAGCCCTGAGAAGTCTGAACATTGCTGTCTCCTGCAGACAATGCAGCAGCGCCCTTATTTTGTACTAGCGAATGATTTTTCCATTCACAAGCTGTTTCAGTATTCCAGAGCATCTCACTGCTCTAGCATGCCTTTATCTGAATTTAAAGCAATTTATTCATAAAAAGATTATTCTCTCTTGGTTTGGGGGATTCTGTCAGGGATAAAGGCACATGCAGTAGCACAAACTGGGATCTTCTGGCAGACCTTGTCTGCTTAATGATTTCACTGATGGCCTTGACACGGATTATAATGCCAGGAGAGTAAGATATGCTATACAGAATATAATTTCCTGTTGGAATGCTAGCAAAGTAGTGTTGATGAGGCATACACTTATTGCATCATCTATAGGTAATGGCATTATCTTGCATGTTCTGTTTTCAAGGTTGAACAAAGAAGTGTAAAAAGTACTCTCAGCAAGAGGTAGAACTACCTGAGCCTTAGGTCTGGCTTTAGCTGAGCATTCAAGCCCTTGTGCTACGCTTTTTGCGCGCAAATTGACCTGCTGTGTATGGAAATTATCTCAGTTTAAATAGAAGCAATGTAGAAAACTCAACTGTCTAAATGACGGTGAATCTACCTGATTTTTGTAGAAAATCGAAGGATGGTGGATCTAAATAATCAATGAAATGAGGGTAAAAGTCTTTTTAAAACACCTGTGGAAGTATATATTTATCAGTTTTACATATCCCAAGCTAGATTACACCGAAATGATGGGCAATTCAACAAAATGCGTGCCTGGAATGTATTTAGATCCAACAGCAGGAAGCTTAGTCCAGATAGAGTCAGACTGGAAATGAGGCATATGTGTCTATTAGTGTGGGTCATTAAACATCAGCATATCTAGACAAGAAACGTGATATTTCACATGTGCAGTAAATTGAAGGTTTGTTTACAGTTAATTGAGGGTTTGTCTATATAAGACTATACACATGTAATCCAAATTAACATCGCCAAGTTAAAGGATATGATGTAGGGACTACTTAGGGAATACCGTTGACTCTGTTGCTATAAAATGTCAGACTAAAAGATAAGAATAATTTCCCTGGCTGGAAAATACATGAGTTTATCACAATAGCTCTGTCCTGTATGTGCACAGCAAACAGAGAACAAGAAAAGGTTTTCCTTCTCCTGCATAAGAAGATATTAATGGCACTGTCTTGCCAACAGTTTTCACAAAATTAGATAGTTAGATGGTGTCAAATGTTGGCTTGCCACCAAGACTACTTGCCATAAAATTTCTGACATCAGAAGAGGGACATCTACATTAAAGTGAAATCTGAAGACTGTCTAATATGTCAGTTTGTGAGATGGAGTCCTTATCTACAGAAATAGCGTTGTCAGCAGCGCTGTTTGTTTGAATTAGAGCTGCAGATTGGATCTAGTCGTTGATCCTGATCTCAACTTTTATGTAGGACATAAATTGAATACATTACATTTTCTAACGCGCCAGGCCAGCATTCTCTGACGCAGATACCAAAGCTGAAGTAAATGGGAGCAGGCAGTGTTTTCCAGCCTGAGGTGTCAGGCCATTAGAAATTTCAGGTGCCTAAATGTAATTGTAGTATAGATGTCCAAGATGAAAGATGTCTCAAAAATATATCCAAAAATATATATTATTCTGACAACACTCTGGAATCAGCTATTACTCTGACAATGTGCCAACCCAGTGAAGGAGTCTTTTGCTGTATTTCAAGAAACATCTAAGTTTGGTGTCCTGTAACGGCATTTGTAACCACCAACCTCTCAGGAAAAAAACTTGAGAAGGCTGTTTTTTGGTTTTTTTAATCGTTAACTTTGCACTCTTCTGCCTTCCTTCCTCTCTAAGCTTCCTTTTTGTGAAGATGAAACCTAGTGATGCAGTGTTCGCCTATAGGCGTCCTTTTTCCTGTGAACATAGAGAACCCTGAAGAATAAATAAACTTTTTAAGTTGCTGATCCTGCACGTTTGCAAATTCATTGTGAGATTTGGCTCACGTGTAAGGACACAAGGATCCGGCTCCTAGGGAATAAACGTCAAAGTGAAAAGAAAAGCCTTAGTAGGCACTGGGACTATAAGAACAAAGAGTACTTCCAAACTGCAGTAGTGAAAACCACTGGGAAATATGGAATAGTCTGACAGAAGCAATAAGAATGATGGTTCTGAGTCAGGCACTGAATCAGAAAAAAAAAGGAAAGAAAAAAAAAAAAAGAGGCTTGATCCAAGTGAATTAAAGCCACTTATATTCCTGGAAATGAATTATTTCCTCTTTATCAAAAAGGAAAAAAAGACAAAGAGGTTAAGAATTTAATTATAAGTTGCAGAAAGAATTATATGGCAATTTTTGTCTCCCAGGCTTACGTTCAGGGTACTAACCAAAACTCTGACACACTGACAGAGTTTCTGCAGTGAGTCTCCGCAGCGTTGCCTGCACTGCCTATTTACTTTTCAGTACTTCCTCTTGGAGGCTTTCTTTTGGTCTATGTGCTCAGCAGGCTTTTAGAGGAAGCTCTGGGTATTATTTTGCGTCCAGAATAAACAGAAAGCACAATACTGACTTCTGTGCATAAGCTTTCTCTGTCCCTTGTGAATTTACAAATATTGTAGAAAAACAAAATGATCACAGAAATAGTGTTTTGTTAAGTGATCACTCAAAACTAGTGCTGAAGACTTGGTTCCTTGCACTGTCAATGAGTTCAAGTGCATCAGGTACATCACTTAATATTTATGTCGTGAAGGCCTTCCAGGAAGTGCTGAAGCCTTTATCTCCTTCCTTTCCTGTCTTAGGCTGAGAATGTTTTCATTCCATTCATCTCTGCTGAGACTGTTGCAGAGTATCTGTTGTCACTGCACGCTGATGTTTTGCCAGTCGTATGTCATGAGGGAGTGTACTCCCACTGCTGTGAACAATATGACCATGAAAGAAAGTGAACAGCAACCCCATGATGTCCTCCAGAAGATGAGTAGAAGTTAGAGGGAATATGGTTTTGTGCACTGTGTTGCAGTGCCTTGCTCATCAGTTGCACAACACTGCTAAATATGTTTACTTGCGTTTACAAATGAAATTAAATCAAGATTGTAAACCAGAAAATTGTATTCATGTGCTTTGTAGATTGATGATGACAGACATACTGTAAAATGCCAGAAAAGAGATTATCTCCAATTAGTCTATAAAGAACCTAGCCACCAGTATGAATTTGACAACCAAGATTGCAAAGAGTTAACTTCATTCTGACCTGTGTACTCACTAAGAATGTCTTTCTGCGTTGATTTTGTCAATGGATGGAATTTGGTTGGAAATAATTATATAAAGTTATTAATAAAACTGTATGATTTAAAAACAAAAATCCATTTGCTTGTGAATGCATTTAGGTTGCTGCACTGACCATACCCAGACTCCTGTCCTCCAGTCATTGAAGAGGGTCTCTGTCGTTCTTAATTGTCTGAAGAGCAGAAAAGAACTGGGGCAATTTCCTACAGACTTTTTTCTGGGTCTCCTGCTGTGGTGCCCTGAAGTAGATTAGACGCTCCTATATCACAGAGCCTACTGGGTTAAATTAACCAGGATATAATTACAATTACAAAAACAACCCCAAAAATTTTATGGGGTTGCAAGCAGCATTATCTCTCATTATCCCAAAGAAAGTTTATTTCTCGCTACTTCCCTTGAGAGAAGAGTTAAAAATTATTATGGGATGAGGACTGCCCAATAGATAGCCAGAAAAAGCAATCTGGGAACTCGCATGGCCAGCTGGAGCCCAGCCAGTATGGCTGTGACTGGAGATCCCCTGAAACAAAACTGTGCAGCAGAGGCTGCTGCCCACTGCCGCCGCAGAAAGCATCCCCCAGCAGGTACCACCTAGAGAAGCCAGTGGCAGCCTGGCCTGTGAGAGTCGAAGATGAAGCAAGGTGAATGGGAATGAAAGGAAAACAGGAAGGGGAACAGTGGGAAAAGGAATTAATCTTTATTTTGTGTGCTGGAAAGATCCAACTGCATTGCACTGTTCCAGTGTTTTGAAGTACATTTTGTCTTAGGACCTGACTCTCCTTATGCCAATTGAAGTCATCGATTTAATACACAGTGATGCAAATAAGCATCAACCTTTTGCTTGTCTCCTCATACAGAGAAACATTTATGTTGGACACTGGCTTTTTAGCACATTAGTGAACCAACGATGCTAAAACACTGTTTGTTTTGCTGTGTCAGGGGAACCAGCTATCACTGTAGCCACATCACTAAATCACATTATGACCCTTGGTCTAATGACATTTGTATAGATCTCCAGCTCTCTACTCTTTGTCACTAAGCAGAGTAGTCTGAAGATAATCATGCAGGGACATTATCCCATTTGATGTTCTTCCCCTCTACCCTTGCTAATAATTTCTACAATGCACACACAAGCTAGCATATCCTGACTTCTCCAATTCCTTTTGCTATCTTTATTTTTCTATTTTTTAGCAGAAATAATTGAGAGATCAATGAGGTTACTGTGCCAGGTCTATTGCTCAACTCCCCAGTTTCCTGTTGTGGTGGGATCTAGCAGGAAGCTTGAAGAAATCCAAAGAACAGTCAAATCTCTTCTCGTGTTCACTCTGAGGGGCCAACTCTGCCTGTGTAACAGGGATAGTTGAACATGATTTAGCCTTAAAACATTAAATATCTTTTTATTACAGTATGCCTCATCCCAGTGGAGACAATGTTAGAGTTAATATTAGCACTACTGGGCGCTTTTCTTTTCACTTTCTGTTTCAGCAATGAAAAAAAAAAAGGTAAATTCTCTTCCCTGTTGCAGGTGCTTGAAACTGCAATGGATTTCATGAAGTGAATGGAATTGTTTGCGATTTTAATCAATGTAGCTGCAGAATTTGACCAGCCATCTTAAAACCATTGTATTCATTTTTAAGATTCAAAATGTTATATTGATAATTTAAACAATTGGAGAGCATATCCTGTTATATTGACCTTGATAATGTTATTAAACATAGTAAATACAACATTTCTTTGCTAAAATGGAAAGATGAGATGCTTAGTCACTTAGATCTTCATATGGTAATCATCAGGAAAACAGCTCCTTTTTAAAATTTATCTGTCAAACTGACAGGTTGCAAAAGAAACAGATTCCCAGCTATTCAGTAGTTACAAAAGATCAAGATGATCCAGTTTAATCAGGGCATTGAAGAGGGAGACTTGAATTTGTCGAATTCAAATCAGTTGTTTTCTGTTTGCTCGCTTGGGCTGGTCCTAACCGCAGGTTCATAAGAAATTTGTAATAAACTCTTGAGCAGTTACTCATTCCAAGACGGCACTGAACATCAAATAGCTGTCAATTATAAGGTGGCAGAGACTTGAATAAAATTGCAACTGCCTTTTTTTAGAAATGCTTTGGGTTGATTACAACCACTTTGACATAAGATGCAATCCTTTGCAAGTGCAGATAGCAACAGATTCCGGCAGTTTTCCTATGGGAATTTTCCCAAGGGTATGTGAGTAAGCAAGTGTCTCTGCAAATAAGCTGTGGATGCGCTACGAGGATCATTTAGAAGTCTTTTCTGAAAAAGACACCTCTGTGTCTGCTATAGTTCAGACAAGATTGTGTAACTTTATTGATTCCTGACCCTCTGTCCCTGTCTGTCGCTCAGCCTCCACCACTCTAAACCAGCCTTTTCTTCTTTGGAGTTGTGGAAACCTTGGGGCTTTTTCACATGCTTGTTAATGTATTTGCCAAGACACTCAGGACTTTCTTTGCGAAGGTGCTACCGCTCTGCTGATTGACATTCAGCACAGGCAGGCAGAACAGGCCAAGGAAAGAAGCAAGAAGCCAGAAAGGAACAAAACCCTTCAATTTTTGAGTTCTTATTCCAAATGTCTTTGAATCAGCAGCTTCTGGGCCCTTCCCAGCTCTTGAAGGAATGCCAGTTCAGTACAGTGAGTGAATAAGGTGTGTGCGGGGGCGACCGCTTCTCTGTCAGTTGTGAGAAGCTTTATTTTAAAAAGTGCCTATTTTTTTGCCAGCATTACAGAGGTTTGAATGGTTGAGAGGAGCTGGTAGTGTTTTAGGGAGGCTTTCTTGTTTGTGGCCTGTTGCCCAGTCAAATCCAGCCCGGGTCATTAGTGACTAGAAACTGTTACCATGTTAACACAGTCTGATGGATGATGTGAACTGTGCCCGAGTCCAGTTTCTAGCAGAAAAAGCATCACAGAAACCAGTACTGCTGTTGTCCCTAAGTGACTCTCTCGCAGGCAGAGGGGGACGGAGTGGTGCCAGCGGGTTCGTGCGGGGCAGAGCGGAGCCGAGGCGTGCAGCTGAGCGCTGCTGTAGCAAGCTTCCTCCGCCGCCGCACATCCTTCCCGTCTCTGCAAAGAGAGAACGTTAGCCTGCGAAGCTGTCAGGCTGATGCTTTCCCCAGCGTTGAAATGACACGCAGCGAAAACAGGCAAGCAAAATGAACAAAAATAAGGAGCACCTTGGCTAAGGAGCTCTGGTATCTTCTGGTAAAAGATACATGGAAGAGCATGAATGGTTTCATTCAGAGTTTTGGACCAAAGCCCTGTGTGTATGAGGAAAATCATTAATACACCATTAGCAGTCATGCATGAAAATGGAAATGACCTCTTTATTGTAATCTCCAATTTTATTTTGTAATGCTTTTACTGTTTCTTTTTTGCATTTTGTTTACTTGGACCCTCATACTGGTCATTTTCACTTTGCTTCTGTTTAATTCTACCCCTTTGTTTGCCTGTTTTTTCTTCCGTTTGAAAAGCTTTCATGTTGGGTAACTTGCTCTGCAGCAAGGTGGAAGGGAGGCAGGTGGGCAGGCAATCTGAATTCTGATTTTGGCTCTGCCAGTGGTTACTTGGCAAGCTGTTTACACCACTCTGTGCCTTACTTTCCCACAGAAAGAGACTCACAGTTGAACAACAGTTTAAAATCAAAAATGAACCGTGCGTCTACTAGTGCTATTTACTGAAGGAAAATACAAATGAAACCAAGCATTTTACTCCATGTGCTCCTTAAAGTGCATATGAGTTGATTAAGCCCACTGAGCCTCTGTTCTTCATTTTCCTTTCCTGATTTAGGTCTAGATGTTGAGTCATCATTGATGTACACATGCAAACCACTACAGACATCTTAGCCTTCAAATTGTAAAAAATCCAAAACGTTCTAGATTCTTCAGCACATTTAAGAGATGCGATACGCAAGTAGCAAACCCTAGTAACTAGTGAAACACAGTGACAGTACAGATCTGAACTGGCACTGCAGAGAGTGTGTACTTGTATCTCACTAAACTTCAATGTTCTCTCTATCCTCTCCCCCCTGATTTAATTTGGATAACGTGTCCACCAACAGGGCACAGTAGTTTAAGGGCACAGTTGCCATATAATTTTTTATTACTTACAGTCTTTCGAAACTGTTGCAGCTAATAATAGAAATAGTGTTCTTTCTCTGCCTCGACGATGGTACCCCATTTCCAGTATCATTAATTCACTATAACTGAAACCCTTTTCCCTCAGGAATGGCTGGGGTTATAACAAAATGTTGATGCAGATGCAGGTTAAGGGCCAGTAGCAGCAGTATGCCGAAAAGCTTACTAAAAATCGTCCATGTGTCTCTGTAGACCTGGAAACTCAGCCTCTTATATCACATTTCTTCTTTCATGACCATAAAACTCTTCAGGTACCAAGAATTCTGTAAGCTAAATGGCAAAACTTAAAAATTGCGAGCTTGAGTAATACGCCTGACAACTTGATGTGAGCTCAGACTCAAAGTTCAGAGGAACGTGAAATATATCTGTAATTTGTCTAATATGCAACACTTGAATATAGTGAAAAGTTCTTGCTGCAAAAAAAAAGAGAAATTCTTTCCTGGAGGTTAGCTTAGATTCCAAAACTGAAGAATAAGTAGCCTTTGCCATCTTTACCGTAACGCAACAGCAACTCACTGTATTAAATCCTTGATTTCTTTACTGATCTGCACCAAGGCGTTTGCCAGTGAGACACCTGACAGCTTGGCGTTCTGCAGTCTGCAGGTAGCAGCATCAAACTGTGTTCGTGTTCAGTGGGACAGTATTGGATCTATAGGCAGCAGGGTCTGGCTGTGAGAACACCTTCATTTGTTGGTGGCACTATGCGAATACATACACTAAAAAATATTACACCTATTATTTTCTATGATATTGGGTAGCAGTGGGATGCAAGAATCTTCCATTAAAAATGTTAAACGTAGTTTGGTTTTGTTGTGATTGCAAGCTAGCTCATTTCTAAATTTCTAAAGCTAATAATGGATGTGATCATGCTTCTTCCTGTCTTTTCCATAAAAGGGCCAAACAATCTCTGAACATACTGAACAAAATAATACGTCTTTAATACTTCTTTCTTCCACACCCTTTTACTACCCATGTCAGTTACTGAATGCTTTGTTAAGCTCCTTTCATGACTATTGACATTTTCTCTTTTGTCTCCACTCGTTCCACTATGTACCTGGAACACAACTTTAACGTACGTTACGCTCTTCATTTGTCAAAGAAGTAACCGACTACTCACAACAAGTGATCACTTGCTGTTCTGTGTGCAGCTAACTAGTCCTTGTTTGCTCCCTATTGCACACATTGTAAAGTTCTTGGGGGTTAGGATTGGGTTAGGTATACAGTAAAGTTATTGTAATTTCCAAAGCAGGATCTAGAAAATACCATTACTAATAGTTAGGGGAAGAGCTATTTGGCTGAAACGGGTTGGGAGGTTTTTCAAACTGAGAGTTAAAAAGGGATCTTCATTGTTTTTGCCCCTCCCATCTGCTGTTCTCTGCAGCTGAAAATGGGGCAGAAAGCCAACATCATGACATTTGAGCAGACAGCAGTTTATGGAAGTGTCTATTACAATTCCACACCCACACCCTTGGTAGAAAGGAGCCTTCTCCCTGGCCATTTCGAGCAAAGTTGCTGCCAGAGGGTTACAGCTGATGTGCAGCTTCATCCCCTGAGTCTGGGATTTGTAGGCAGACTCTTAAATTTTTCTGTGTAGGTTTTAAACACAGATTCCCCTTCCTCTGCTTGCCTACTCCTCTCCCTCTCCAGAAGAAATCAAAAGAATTTCCAAAACACACTGTAGAGTTTTCTCAGCCCTCATGTGCCATTATTTCAAGTGGGTTGGACTGCGGCGTCAGAGAACGTGCAGAAGCACGGTGATTAATAT
This sequence comes from Chionis minor, assembly GCA_013398295.1. Classification (NCBI taxonomy): domain Eukaryota; kingdom Metazoa; phylum Chordata; class Aves; order Charadriiformes; family Chionidae; genus Chionis; species Chionis minor. Next base: position 630,332 of record VZSF01002706.1, on the reverse strand, counting down.
GAGCATTGTTTTTTTGCCTCGCTTAGGGATCTTAAACGTTGGTGAAATACCTTGCAAATTACAGCAGGCATGTGAAACCTGGCAGTGATCTCTCAGTGTTGCAACTGGTCTTAGAAAGAAACGATCATAGATCAAATGGCTTTTTGAGCCTGTTTGATTTTTGTTGCTGTTCTTTTATGATGAGCACTTTCAGCGGTTCCACGAGCATCCTTCATCATTTTGTCTGAAAGACATATTAATATACATTATTCATAAATACATGTATACATATCAGCCATACATAAAGCATCTATGCATATATATCCACTCCTCTTTCTTCTATTTAAATAGCATTCAGTGATTGTTCGGTTCTCTTTAAAGGATGAGTCACCTGGCTCACTCTGGAGTCAGGAATCTAGACTCAAAACCGAAGCTACACAACGATCCAACCATGTGGCTTGATCAGTTGTTTTACTGGACCTCAAAAAGTAAATGCACTCTGTGAAATCTAGTGTTTCTTCAGCCTCCTAAATAACAAGAAAAACATTATTAGTGTTTCTCCTTACATTCTCTTTCCTTGTTTTTTTAGTTGAATTAAATATTAGACAATAAGCGTGTGGATATAAAAGGGACTGAATTACGCTGGATTGGCAGCCCTAGAAACTGAAGTTCACTGTTTCTTGGTAGCACGTGGACACTAGTAAAACTCAGCAAGGATGCTCCCCTCTACGGGCCCAATTAAACAGTGATCCGAAGACCTGAGCCGGTGGCGAGCAGCTAGAGCAGTCGCCATGTGCATTCTTTCTGGGACTTCTAGAGAGACACGTACGCCATGTGAACTAAACTGCCACCTTAGAAGCATTTCATGTAGAACATCAGCTGGTGCGCAGAGAGGTCAGCACTTGGTGCTGTGAAAGGTCACCTGCATGTAAGCAGAACCACAGGCAGGATGACAAAAGATGATGTGTCGTGCTTCAGTGGTGCGGCTGAGCAAGTGGAGGGTCTTGAAATGAATGAATGTTAGACTTCAGTAAGAATAAAACCAAGAGATTGAAGGTAAAGCAGTAAGACATTTGCTTTCATATTTAGGAATAAATTGAGGAAGGGATATCTGAAGGTGGACACATTTTCCTGCCATATATATAGCATATAAAGATAATATGTGTAAGCTGGCTTAACAGAGTAATTAAACTATATCGGTAAATTAAGTGAACTTTTACGTCTCTGGCTCCTCATAGGTTTGAATAAAGAATGACATGAGATTGCTCACTTATTAGTAAGGAGTTAATCACCATTTTAGTTCCTAGATCTGAAGAGAAAGGTGGAAATGTAAGGGGAAAAAGATGTAGATTAGCATATCTCACCTGAATAGCTGCATGCATTGCAGTAGCAGAAGTGCTGTCAGACATAAACAAAGAATGAGGACAAAGCAAAAGGAAAGCGTACGTACTGCGGGAGTGGCCTGATTTAACCAGTGAAAAAAACAGTGATGAAAGGAAACCGGTGTTGCCATTATAGAGGTGTCAAGAAAGCAGATTGCCACATCTATACATTAATTCTGAAGTCTGAATGAGCAATTTATTTTTTCTTTTGTTTTCCTGAAGTCAGTCAAAGGGGCGGTGTGATTCAGTCACACCAGTGGAGAGGATTCCCTCTGGCTCTTTGTCTTTTAGTTATCTGGGTTTGGCTTTTTTTTTTTTTTCCCTTTAACTTGGCTCCTGAACAAACATGATTACTCCATGGGCTGGTGAAACGTGGGGGCTTTCTGGAACACGGAAAGTACCAGCCTGACAATGAACTCTGCATTTCTCCGGAACCAAGAAAAGACATGCACAGACTTTAGTGGTATTTTTAGCCATTTAGATTATACGTGTGCCTGTCCATCTTTATGCCTTTTGGTCTCAGGCCCCGCCAAGACTGGGGGAGTTTTCTAGAAAATGTCTCGTTGCTTCCCAGTACCCATTCACTGTCCTAACGTGCAGCGTTTCACAAAATTTCCATGAAAAGGGTGTTTAGGGTGCTGCTGGAGCTATCTTGGCTGAGGTTTTCAGTTACAGCTGAATCAGCACAATCTCCAAACAGGTTCCTTTCCTCGGGAGATCTCTCCCTTTGGAGATGTTTGAGACTCATCGGGCAGGAATCCAAGCACTGGGGGCCTCCAGTAGCATTTAATCTCTCAGAAACTGAAGTTGCTGTGTTGGCTGTAGTAACTCATAATTCAAAGAGAACATGTTAGAGAAACTGATCTAGATATTGATTTTAAAACATCTGGCACCGTATCTCAACATTTCTCTTCCTGCAGAATAAATTGATTCCTTATATAAATTCTAAAATAATACCAAGCATATTGCTGAACTGGCATAAGAATAGCTCCATTAGGGGTAGCTCTGATTTTGCAGACTAGGGTTTGGCATACGAAACCAGTGATCAGAAGCAGAACTGGTGGTAAAATATTGCCAGTAGCAGGACTGGGGATTTCTATTTCATTAGGAATTCGTAACTTCTTAATATAATAAATGACTAAACAGACTCCACGATAGGTGAGGTGAGTTTTGTAAGGAGAGGCAATTTCTTTTATTTGTATTGGTTGGTTTACAAAAAGATACTTTTTACAAACTTTACCTTGCTGTTAGCCTTGGCCCACCAGAGCTGCAGCACCGCCACCCCTGCAGGATGAGTTCCCCTGCTGAGCACCGTGTCCCGCATGCTTCATTTTCCCAGCCCGCAAATGAAGAAATTCCAAATGAGGATAAATGATGTCATTTTTATAAAATGTCTTAATTTGCTCCACTGGAAGGACAAAGACTGATAATTTCATAATCTGTAACTACCTAAATACCATCTGAACTGCTTTGCTTGCTGCCTGTGATTTTCCAGAGCTGTTCCAAAACGGAAGATGGGAAATGATGTGCTCGTTCTGGGCCCGTATCTTGTCAGTCATCGCTACTCGGAGATCTGAAGATTGAGTTAAGGAAAACATAAGGGAGCAAGCATAGTTTAATGGACAACTATCCTTGTGCCAGTTTCTCCCTTTTATAAAAAGTTAAGCAGCTTGTACGGCGACTCTGAAAATAGGTTTTTTCCTCGTAAAGCGTGGTCCAACAAAATCAAACCCCATTACCTTGTTGATTTTTGCTGTGTGATCGCTCATTAAATGCAAAGTAAACATATTGCTGAACGGTGTCTGTCCTCTGGATAAACGGAGGACAGATGTATTGCAGTGCAGGAAAGCACAACGTAGACTTTGCAACCAGGACAAAGCCATTACAATAACAGCTTTGAGCCAGTTAAGGGAAGTGCATGAATGTTTTTAAAAGCTGATTTAAGGTAAGCAATGAGCTGTTTCATTCCAGTACGTACTGTACGTTCCAGTATGTATTGCCATGAACACCGAGCCACCGATCACTAATACACGAATAGCTCAAAGCTTGCTTTACCCGCAGTAGTTATACTTGTGTAACACATTTTACAAAAAACTCGAGACTTTGTGGTGCTGATGGTGTGGCAGATCCATGCTGAGAAGATGGATGATGCCACTGTCCCATCTTTAGCATTGGAGTCCTGACCCGGACTGTTGGCTGTGCTGAGGCAATGGCTTCTACAGAGGTGTCCCTGCGGCACCAGGCTCAGTGGAGCAGCTGGGATTTGGAGAAGGTGTGGCTGGAGCATCCCACAAATTAGTTAGTCTGGATAGTCTCAGTTTGGCAATTTTACCGTAATTGGAGCATTGGCCGTGGAAGGGCAGACAGCTCCGTGCCGAGACTGACAGACCCTCGGCAGTCCGACTGTCGTGGTCCTTCTGCTTTCCGCCCGGCGCGGCAAGGATGGGCACCGGGAAGGGCTGCGGGATCGCGGCAGCGTGAGGAACAGGGCAGGACCGAGTATCCACGGGCACTTCTGCCCCGTTCCTGGCCTGCGGAGTTCGGCGGAGCCGCTACTCGTCGACGAGAATCACCGCTGGGTGCCGAGAGCGACTTGCGCTCCTCAGACCCTGCGAGGCCAGCGCTGCCCGCGCGGGGGTTACCTAAAAATGCGGCGTTTGGGGCTTCTTCACCCGGAGCCCCGCACCCC
>VZSF01002706.1:558084-625112 GCA_013398295.1 Chionis minor | reverse complement strand
GAGGCGGCGGGCGGGTGAGGGGTGCGGTCCCCGCTTGGGGGTGCGGGAGTCGGGGTCTGCCGACAGCGGCGGGGGGGGGCGGCAGCGCCCCCGTCCCGTCCCGCGCCGCGCCCAGCCTCCGCGGGGGAGGGTGGTGCCGGGGCAGGGCCAGGCCGCCGTCGCGCCGCGGCCTCGGGAGGGCTCCCGGAGGAGGGGACGGGGGGGCGGAAGGGAGGGAGGGAGAGGCCCGTTGCCCCGCCGTTCCCCCGGGCTGAGGGAGGGGGCGCGAGCAGCGGCGTGGCGGCACCGAGCCCCCCCGGCCGCCGGCTCCGGGAGCGGCCGTAGGTGGTGGAGAGCTCGCCGGGGGAGCACCGTCTTCCTGCCGGGGGTCGCAGGGACGGCCCTGGCGCCGCAGAGAATGGGCTTGGCGTGCGGGCGGCACGCTGACCTGTGCGCGGGGGTGTCCAGGGCGCTCCTGCCATCCCAGCAGTTGGGGAGTCACAGTCCGTCCGGCTGGCATCAACAGGCAGTTTCCAGCCTTATGGAATATGCAGGGAAACTCTTCTCTCTCCGGTTTTAACTCTATACCCATCTAGGACTCGTTGGGGTTCCGGCGTTCTGTAAATTCAGCTCGTGGCAAGGGGTTACGTGTGTTGTGTGAGTGCTGTGACAAGGGTAGGTCTGAAGGTACTCCCTGTCTTCAGGAAAAGTGCAAAGTCATTAGATGCTTTTTGTGTCACACTTCGTAGGTACTGCTGGTTTCCCCATCCCGATTTCCTTTGCAAAATCTGCTTGCGTTTGTTTTTTTTAATTTTTTTTTTTTCTTTGCACTTATTGCTGAGGTTGACAGCTGCTTTCATTTTTAGTTTGGTTTCAGTTGGACATTGTGAAAAGCATCCAAATTGCTTGTATGTGTTAGACAACAAGTTTAGTTTATTCTGTAATATTATCTGAGCTGATGCAAATAAGCCTCCGATCTGGTCCTTCCTGTTAATTATATGGTTTGGGAATAGACGCGTTGTCTTTTATCCGACTGGTTATAGCAGGTTGGGAAATACGTGGTTTTCCAGGCAGGTTTTCAGCTCTGAAATAGGAGTATGGTAAGTCTCAAAGCTATGTGTATGTTGAAGAAAAAAATTGCTTAGAGTTTAATTTGATTATATCTGAAACAACAGAATAGTATCTCTTCTCTGCTAGGTAGAGAGAATTAGGAAAGGAAGGGAAAACTATGGCAAAAAGGTCTGGAGAGGAGAGACAGGTAACCAATTTCTAAACCCCACTATAAAAGCATTGGGAGAGATGAAAACCATCGTTTTTTGAGTCTGGTGGGTTTTATGTATTCAGTGGAGTTCTGTGTTCTAGTTTGGTCTCTGCTTTGAGAAATGTTTTTGTGCGTTTTCTGCTGAGAATCTGAACCAGGAGAAGAGAGCGATTGCTTGGTGAGAAGCGGTTCCCCGGCGGTAGCTGGGTGCTTTTCCTCCTTTCCCAGTTGGCAGCGCAAGCTCGTTCTGGTTTGTAGGGATCGCCGTGCTTCACCTACAGAGTTAACCACAAGAGCATTTGATGTGCTTTCCAGAATTTCTTATACCTCCCAAAGTATAAACAGAGGATCCAGAGACTTTTTTGGTAGTTCTTGTGGGGGATGGTGGGAATATCAGGGGACGTGAGCCTGCGTGAGGCTCAAAAAGTCATTTGAGTGTGCAGAGGAAAATCTAAAGCTGCTCTTTGACTTCTACTAGAAATATTGGAAGTGATGTAAAAGATGGTTGCTAATCTGACAATTAAGTGATAGATCTAGTAGACGTAATTACTGGTTAAAGTTGGGGAAAGTCTGAAGTAATGTTAACAGGAATAATAACTATATCAACACATTAAAATGAAACAAACCACATGACAATCCCTTACAATCCTGGAAGTCTTTTAATGGGGCAGGAATCTTCAGTGGGTTTTTGCAATGTTTGTTTGTGATTCTTAAGCACGATAGCTGTGGTGAAGTTAATTTGTGCTTCCAAAGAACAGACTGATTTTATCTTGGAAGAAGGGGGATAAGGAAAAGGGAGAGCTCATAAATATATGGATGGGTCTCGCTGTGTGTCTAGTATTACAAAATACAAGCAATATTGAACTATGTATTATTACTTTACAATTGGCAGTTTTTACAGTGGATAATGTAGATGAGTTATACGGATTTAATATGTTGAGAACCAAGGCTGTAATAATAATATCTTTCACTTGTTAATCATGAAAAAATTGAGTTACAAGTTACAGGGGTGTTTGTTTCTGTATTGTTAAAGTGGTGCAGCAGATTGCTGGTGCTCTCTCCCTTGTTCAGCCCTTTCCAAAGTGCTTGAAAAGTCAAGTCATTTAAATCATAAGTAGAAGATTGTTGGCTACAAATGTAACCTGTTTTATTTATGTTGGATAATGAAAGTTTCAACTATATCTTCATGTTGCTTATTTGAGTACTAATATATCTAGTGTTTAATTTGTCCAAGTATTGTAGTTTTCCAAACAGTTTCTAAAGAAAAATCTGGGACTCAAAAACCTCATTAGGAAACCCTGCAAAAATATTTTTGAGTACAGAACTGTGTGTAGTTCTCTCCTGGAACACTGTGCAACTTTAAAAGATCCCACAAAATTTATGAATACGATATTTTGAAGGTGAAATTTTAAGAAATAAAAACGTAAAAAAACCACAACATGCAGTGTGTTGTAAATTTTCCTCTATCACTGTCTTCTCTGCCAGAGTCATAAATTAACACTGTTGTGTCACTGAAGACAGGGTCATTTGTTTTATTGTTTTTTTATCTCAGGAGTATCTTTAAAAGGTCTCATCAAACTAGGAAGGAGTTCAGAATCTCTGAGCTTGATGCACAGTGCTTGCTCTTGGAATGCAAAATACTTAGGGACAATGATAATGCAGCGATTGTGTTTTGTACTTAATACTGTCTGAGAACATCGATGCTCAGATTAATGCAATTCCCAAGTGCCTGGAACTTGCTGTTTAGAAAGTATGCATAGTATTGCTCATCAAGAAAATATTTTTTTAAGTTCCACCAAAATTTTTCTCTCCTCTAATTGGATGCAGACCTGTCACTTATTTCATCTTCTGAAGTGTGTAATAAAATTTAGTTGTTATTGTTTTGTTCTTGTCTGAAACCTCTGTGTTTTGCAACCGAGTGTTTTGTAATAGAATTTATGTGAAAGATGCTAAACAGAACTAAAGCAAATGATCACGAAAAACATGAACATAAGCTCTTCTCTTAAGGTTGTGGTTTGGTATCTGATATTAGGGCAGGGAGCTTCATCGAGCTTTCTAGATAGCACAAGCTATAGCAAGCTTCAGCTTTAATTTTAAAAAATCTGTACTGTTTAGGATGGTGTTACTGTGTTCAGCAGCGTGTGAATCATGAAACGGCCCATCTTTGCAGAAAGCCTGAACCAGGAGACCAAGAGGTGAACTGAATGTTTTAAATAGGTGGTCAGCTTGGATGCCATCAGTGATACTCGATGTTCCGATTATTATCAGTTGCTGTAGTTAGTGTGGGGAAATACCCTGATGAGAAGATGAATGAGAACTGAGCTGAAGGTTTATAGAAAATGGAATTAAAGCAAATATACATGGACATCACCTAGCAGATAATTATGCTATTCAGTGAAGGTAGTTTCATTTCCTTTAAGATGTCTCAGCTTCCAAAAGTATGTGAAATGCTGACATAAAGTTACAGAAATTCTGATTCAGTTACTATAACTCTTGCAGTCTGTTGCCTTCTGAAAGGACTTAAAGTGGAGAGGAGGGGAAAGATAGAAGTGCCTGTCTGTAATGTAGAGCAAAAGGCACTTTCAAGTTCCACCTGTTATGTAAAATTAGTTGTTTGGAGGCAAAATAGGTTTTCAGTTTACAGAAACCGTAGCTTTCCTCTCCTTTTTATGTTAGGTCTCAGGCAAATATTAATCATATGGATTTTCAACATAAGCCAAGTGTTTGAGTCATTGTGAATCCTACTGTTTTGAAACATTAAAAGAGCTGAGTAATGTTTAGATTAATATTATTTGTAAGAAGTTAATTTTCAAATGGTGGGGGAGGGGAACAAAATAAAATCATCAAATCAGTCCTAGGACTCAATGTGTTTCTTAAATGAGATTAAAGACCTTGGAGCTGCTCTTGATGACTGGCTTGGCATCTTTCGACAAGAACAGATAACCTCCTCTCAATCCGCACTGGGAACTCTTGGGCCTGTTTGGTTTGTTTTCACAGTCCAGTTATTAGTTTAGGTGGTCAGCACAGAGTACCCAAACAGTTTTGGGATAACTTGATGATTTGATTTTTGTTGGGTCAATTTTTGGGTTAACTTTTGCTGCCATATATATATATATATTTTTTACTGTGGTAATTATTTCTAACATAAATTGCACTTGTGTCACTTTCTGTTTATATATTGAAATCCAGTTTATTTGGTATTTGTACACATTTAAAATCTTGCATTAAAATTAGAGATGCTTATTCACAATCTGTTGTTAAAACACGTGGTATTTAAAATTGATCTGATTAAAAGAAATTAAATACTTTCCTGGTGACCCTTTCTGTCATGACTGATTGTTTTAAGTGATTGTTCATGTAAACCAATTTTATCCCTAGTTTGAAAAGGAAGACATTTCCCTTCCCTCAGGTTTTTAATTTAAATTGAGTTGAAAGAAATACTAAGATTGTATATATAGATGCTGTGCTTGTCAAAATCTGATTTAACACACTGTAAATTTGGCGCCTCAGTGTGTATCTGGTGCCTTTGATCAGTTTTGATGATTTGACTTCATGATTTTGACAGTGCAATGTAATGTCAGAGTACTAAAAATTAATAAGTCTGCAGTATATTAGATTTTAGGTAGGCTTACTCTATAAAAGCTTCCCCCCCAAAAAAAAAAAAAAAATTGGTTTTAGCAAATGTGTTTATCTTGTGTTGCTGTGTGAGAACACAAACAGGAGTCCTTTCCTTTACACGTGCACGTTGGTGGTGGGAAGGAAAGGAAGTAGAAGAGCTGATCAAGTTTTGTACCAATCTCAGCAATTAGGTACAATAGACAGAGTTCAAAAAAATGGCACAGCGGGGTTTCCAAGAAAGCATTAAGTCCGAATGCCCAGGAACTTCAGGAAACTAATGATGATATTATTCCATGGGATCGGTAGGAAGGACACAGCAGGAACGGATATTGGGTGCTCCTAACAGTGTTAGGTGTTTTATAGGCTATTAAATGCCTCTTTTTAATCTTTACTGACTAACACTTGTGGGGCGAGAAACTTCTCCATTGTGGTTGCTCTTTCTAGTAGTTTGGATGCAAGGTGTCTAAGTAAAAAGCCATCCAAAGTGTGGAGAATGACGTGGCCAGGAAGTAAAACTACTGTTTTGGGTGCTACAAACACAATCCTAATCTCTAAGATAGGCAACAGAAAAGGGGAAACTCCTCTTTTGTCTTAGAAGCAGCCCAAAAGAGGGAGCTGGATTATTATTTTTTTTGTATAGCAGTATAAAAATGTAATACAAGTCCAAAGTGGAAGTGCTATAAATGGGTATGTAACAATGTCAGTGCTTTATTGCTGTTCCCCAGACTTTAGGAAAAAGCAGTTAATTGAGAAGGTCGGGTAGCTGGAGGCAGGAAGTCATTAAGGCATTTTTTTTCCCCTCTCATCTATTATAGTTTGTTACAAATGCAAATAGATGGGCATCAAAAGCCAAACACGTGCTTTGAAAAGGAATGAAACGAAGAAAAGAGAATTGACTTTTCCTAGTGATGTTCCTTCAGAAGCTTGAGCAATTTTCTCTTCTCAGTCTCCGCAGAAACCTTGTGGCCCTGAATTGTAGACCTTCATAGTACCTTTGACAGGATGACAGCTGAAAGGCCAACATCCTAAGCAAACAGTTAAATTACTTTAGCGTTTCCTTGGTGTGGCTAGTGTTTGCCTTTTCATCGAGTCAGACACCATTGTGCTTAGCTTCTGGAAGCCGGAGCTTAAGGATATTTAGCCATTTTTCCTAGGCTTTCAGTCTCAATTGCTGACAAAAACTCCAAAACGGTAGCATGTATATCCCTAACGTTAAAACCAAAAGACTTGGAGGAGCAGTGTCCACTCTTTGGTGGAGGCTGGAAGCAGAGCTGCTGTGCTTAGCTAGGCTGCTCTTGACCCAGCTCGCTTTGCCTCAGATGGGTAGGAAGAATTTCCAAGACCAGAAGTTCCAGTGGATGGGAGAGATAACCTCCAGCAAAGCAGGTGTGGAGCCGTGGGCTCTCCTTTGGCCACAGTCCCTGGCAAATAAATTCATGTCTGGAACCTTAGGCTTTGTCTCCGCAGGGGAATTCTGCTATTTATAACCTAGCAAGTGTCAGATTTTCATAGAAGAGTTCTTGTATTAAAAGAAAAAAAAAAAAGACACTTTAGGGAAGACTGCTTCTAGTGGGAATATTGTACTTTCCTTCAGCATTTTGCTTCACTTCCATCCTCTTTTTGTTGGAAAACGACCCTAGATGAAGTTTCCTTCCTGTAGCCAGGTAGATAATTCTGACTTTTGGCCGCTATAATATGTACATTTATGTGACCTGAATATCATAGGAGGTTTTTTGTTTATTTTTTTTGCTATGAACTCTACAAATCCACTTGGATTTTAATGCCTTGCAAAGGCATGAAAAATAATGAATCACAAGTTTAATTTACAACTTCCTTTTAAATAATGTCAGCTTTATCTAGATAGGTTCTTTTATAAGAAAGGTTTTTATCTTGCCTAAAAGTTTTTTTGCTAGATATAATCAGTATGTTAAAAATACTCCTACTACAAAGACAGCCTTCATTTTGAGAACCCTGCAAGTGTGAAGATAGAAGCACAGTGATGCATACTGCTTTAATGTAACATCTTCCTTACATACGCGGCGTAGTTTCTTTTTTAATAAGTGACCTTTTGAAAACAGGCAATACTGCATGAGAAACATGAAGAGCAATTCAAAAGAGTATAGATTAGTTGTATCCGTCTCCTCACCAGTGGTACCTGAGGTAATCACACAGCCTGTGTCCTCTTAATCCCACACTTGCATTAGTAGGGGTGAAAAACAGTACTTGGGGGTTTCACTTTCTAGTATGGGATTTCTAATCATTAGCGGCTCTCTGGAAAGCAAGTTTTTTGATAGATTTGGTTTTTTTTTTAAAAAGGTCTCTGATAATATGCATGTCTTAAAAAAAAAAAAAATGAAAAAAAGCTACTAAAGTAGTCTGGAAGAGGACTTCATAATTTTTTGTGGCTTAGAATTACAAATAATTGACCAGAAATGTGTTGTGAACTAAAAGCAAAATTAAAATTAGACCTGAGGGCAGTAGTTTTATCTGATCTTTGGATAATCAGTATAAAAAAAGCAAATGTTTATATTCCCTTGTTTTCTTATGAAAGAGTACAGCTGTATGCTAAATGTTACAGCTGCATAATTATGTGAACTGCATAATGCCGCGCTGTAACTTTGGTACCAAGGGAGTATGTGTGTGGTGCTGAATGGTGAGGAGGAGGGAAGGATGCTGAAGACTATGTATAGATCAAATGCATTTTTTTTGTCCCCAAGCTGGTACTGCGTTTGAAAGGATGCAATGTGTATGTGTAACTGGTACTGCTGGGCTCTCTGATCCTGAAGTGTCTTAAGAATGCTCCACTTCCAGAAACTGTCAGCCAGAAATTATTTCATTCAAACAAATAGTAATCGGAGTTGAATCAAGGTGCTCTGCCTGTAGACAATGTTAGTTTCTCTTAATGTGTGTCTTCTCCACTGACTTTAAACCTAAAATTTTCTGTGTACTTAGTGGCTTTTTTTGCAGACCGCGCAGTCTGCACCCTCTCAGAAAACAGGAGGCTGCTTAAGTCACCTTTTGTCCATGTAGATGCCAGACCAGATTTTATGTGCCTGACCCTGCTTGGCCCTACAGGATACAGGGCTTCTGTGCCACTTCAGTAAGTACCACTGTACCATCCCCTTAAAAAAATGAAAAATCAAACTTGTTTAGAGATGGATTTAAACGAAAGTGGTCTTTCAAACTTTGAATTGTCACCCTACAGTACACTTTTCATAGAAAAACTTGTTCGAATAGCTTCTGGCTATAGCTGGCTATTTGAAGAGGCAAGTAATGTAGTACAGCGGCTCACTCTGTGTGTGTCCATCTGTCTGTCCCCAAGGAAGAAATTGGACTGGAACCATCTCCATCTTGTTACTTAGGGTTATATCTTTTTCCTTCATTAAGATCTTTCTTGCCACTTTTCACATGTTTTGAATTGCAAAACCAATAATAGTTTGTTCAGTGACGGAGTGTCCTGTGGTCAGTGAACCAGATTTTCACTGGAGAATCGTTATTGCAGTCACAGAAGACAACATAATGTGAATTTCACATGAAGTTCTGTTTGCAGGGAGTGTGATAAAAATAAATCTGTGCTTACGTACCAAAACATTTTGACCTGGAAACGAACATAATGAATATAAGATGCAAGAATGTTACTTTTGGAAAAATCACTCTTTTGGACTGAAATGTTAATGACTTTTAAAAATTCCTTCCTTCCTGTGCTTTTTTCAGCCTTGCGCTGAACACTGAATTTCTTGGTTTTTTTCCTAGAATCTTGTGTGTGTGGGCAAAGAAGAGTTTGTGGGCTTTCTGCATGTGTTTTATGAATGTGCTTGGCTTAGACTTTAAGTTGTGTTTTAGAAATAAACTCTCTTATCTCTGAGCTGAAGACACCAGTCTAGTGAGCTGTGCACTTAAGGTATAAAGAAGGGTGGAAGTCTACGGCCACTGATCATTTTTTTACTGGTGAACTTAATAAGACTTATTTCACTCTAATTTCTAAACTGTGATTTCCTTTGTCTCTTTTGTGACTGCTGCAAACAAGGTCAGTATTTGTCGGTCTGTTTGTCTTCCATGGCAACCGTAATCAAACTGGTGGTGGGATGCAGAGACGTAGGCTGAGCACCGCGCAGGTTCGCTCGCTCGTCTGCATGCCGGGCATGCGCGCGGTGAAATGCCAGTGACTTTTACACCCAGCAGCACGACTGCAAGGCTTGCCCGGCTCTCCTCTGCCGGTGAAAAAACATGGACGGTTGATGGGCATGGTACTGAAGTCTGAAGGTGGACACGTATTTGTCTGACTCGCCTTACTTCTGTTAATCCCTCCAAGTAGTTAGTAAATACAAACATTGTGATGTGGCAGACTGTGTTTCAAAGTTACGCCACAACCACGAGCTAAGTAACTGCCAGTGTATAAAGTGGCGCCTGTTTCTGTTCTTTTCTGATGTGTAGGGTTACGAGACGTTGAGGTGGTGGAAGGGAAGGAGCGATGCTGTTGGCTTGAAAGTGCTCCTGTGGGTGGGGTGGTGTTCGTGATGTAACTGCATGGGGCTTGTTGGCACACGAAGAGACAAGACGACTTGCCCATCCCGCTCATTTATTGTTCGCTCGTGGGTCTCTTTTGTGACCTCTCCTTTCCAGCCTTACATGCAATTTTAAGCACATCCCATTTGTCCGTCTTTAAAATTGGGGATGGTGTCTGTTGGAGAAATGGGTGTTTAAGTAAGTTCTGCTAATGCCCTTCCTCTCGAGAGGCGTTGGTTGATTATTTCCTGTTTTTGTACCAAAGCTATAATGGAGACATATCACTTTAAAACACTTCCAAAATGTGCAGAAGCGCAACAATAGCGCTGACCTCAGCGAGCAAGGTCACACCCAGGCTGCTTCCTGTTTTCTTCTTGGGGAGACCGGAGGCCCCCACTATGGGAGAACGCGCCTTTACGTGTGTCTGGGGGCTCGGAAATCAGAGTGACCATTAATCCCATCTTACAACATGAAAATTTTAGAAATCTTAAGGAAAAGGTTCAGTTACTATTTTCAAACCTACGTTCTACGTGATAACTTTTTTTTTAAATTAACCATTATTCTCTTTCTTTACTGAAATATCTGTAGATGTTCTGCAATATGGCACCCCTCAAAAATATATGTTACAGGTAGAGAAGGGAAGGAGATGTACTGAAGAGGTTTTGAGAGGAGAAAGAGCAAGGTACACAATGGTACGATTACAGCCCCTATATACTGTTATTTCAACTTACACCTCTCTCTGGATTGAAGTACTAGTTGACCAATATAAAAGCTCCTTGCTTTGTTGTCTTTGTTTATTGATGCAGTACAGCTACAAATCAGAACAAAGAATTCTTGGGAAAATGAATAGCTGCTGAGGTCTCTTTGAGAAACGGAGGAGAGACAACATAGGGCCAAGGTACAGTGAAAAAGGCATTAAATGTTTCATTTTCCTCAGTGGAGAGCTGAGAGTGTGTGTGGTCCTCAAGCAGCTCTACTGTGGTAAATATATTACATAAAATGCCAACTAAAATACTTTTTATACATGAAGGTATGTAGCTATAGTATAGCATTAATGCCTTTATTTTAAACAGCTTTTGTGCAGCAGAGATTTCACTGCGTGTAAGGCTTTGTCCACTATGTCAAAGTTTACAGATTTTGGACCTTTCTTGAATACGTCAGATCCATTCCCTTCAGGCTGTAGGAAATAAAACCTCTCCGTATTTTTCTTCTCTATTCATGGCTTTGGGGAGACACATAAATGAGTGGGCAAAGCTGCCAAAGTCTTGATTAGTGTCACTAAATGAGGAAATGTTTTATCAAAATCTTCTCTGGTGCATCCAGAATATATAAAGCATATGAAGTATATAAAATATAAATATATATATATAAAATAAAAAATGTATATATATTACATGTCTGTGTATGCTGCTGGAGCTTATCTTCAGAGCCAGAACCCCAGACCACCGCTGTTGAGACGGCAAAGCCTGCGTACGCTGTCAGCAGTTACAGAAGACGAGCAGGTAGCTTTACACAAGTGACTTCAGCATATAAAGGTTTTGTGGGCTGAAGCCTGAATGTGTGTGAGTTACCAATATAGCTCCCTTGAGAGAAATCTGGAGTATTTCTTGGTGTCTTTTCCCTATAATTAGTAAAGCGCTATAGTTAGCATTCCTTATGTTTAGCCACCTGTGTGATCACTCGTAGGGATGAGCACATGAAAGCGATGTGAAACCTCCTCTCTTCCTTTCTGCTGCTATGTGTTGATCACTTGTGAGATCTTGCTGGATATGAGTTGAAGAACTGAGGGTTGATATGTATAGGTGAGCACTGACTTCATTTCTAAAGGACTGATTTTTCTGATACAAAAGAAAATTCCTGCCTAAAATAATTCTTTAGTTGATAGGTCTTAAGACTTTGGTCAGACAGACTGTTCTTTCTGCAGTCCCTTTAATCTCTATATATTTGGCACAAAAATAGCAATGCATGATTGTGGGGAGGGGCATATTTACACGTGGCTAGTAATATTTTTTTTCTTCCTATGTGGTGATTTTACATGAGAATAAGCTAAGCTTGCTGAGGCAAGTGAAAATGCTTTTTTACTTTTTTAAAGAAACTAAATTACTTAGCAGCTTAGTTTGTAAACTGTAATCTTCCCTGAGACAGGAGTAGCTCTGCTTTGAAGAGCTGAAGGCTCCTATCGCTCCATGCCTGACTGTTCTGCTTCAAGTAATCTGCCAAATGCCAGCCTATTTCCTGGCTTTCCAGGGCTGTGTCGGCTCTCAGCCTCTGCGCCAGCCTTCTGCTCAGTGCCGGGGGCTCGGCAGGTCCCTGTCTGGTGACCTCCCTGCAATCCCGGCTTGTGGAGGCGCTGTCCTGTCCTGGCACCGGCTGGTGCGTCCCAGAGGTCCTGGGCTCCGTGAATTTTCTTACAGTGTGTCCTCAAGTGTGTTTGGAGTGAGTTTTTGCAGAGAAAAGGGTGTTTTTCCGGCCAGAATGTTTAAGTCCACAGGTTGCAGAGAAAGTACTTTCGAGACAAGAACCCGTGGTAATTTGTCACTGCCTGCCTGTATAATGAAGAATTAAACTCTTAGCAAATGATGCTGCTACTGAATCAGAAATAGTATAAGCGGTAATTTATCTGTGGAGCACTCAAGCCTGCCAGTGGCTTTCTTGACACTAAATACGCTGTGGAATTTGACTTAGTTAATTATTTTGCCTCAGGAGGCACTTTATTTCGGTACCGGTAAATTCACTTGTACAAGTCAGCTGAGGAAAAATGGCGCGGAGGTACAGTTCAGCCTACAAATGACATTGCTTTTATGAGGCCAAAGATGTGCCGCCTTGGTTACACCATAGTTACTGCTCACAACGAGCTCCCTGTATTGCTGCTTCTGATGGGGAGGCATCTTGTGTCCTTGACCCCGTTTCCTAATCGCTTGGGTGTCCTGCCGTGGTACACCCCTGGGCTACCAGCGGCATTAAAAAGTTCTTCTTCTTCCTCTTGCTCATCCCCTTAAGGCCTCTTTGCCGTAGCACATGACATTGTTCCTAGGACATCATGAATTGCGTTGGAAGAGAAGCATCTGGCTTCTTCATCAGAGTTTCTACCTGTGAAAGCTGAAAAGCAGATACCACTAGTATTCTGCATCTAAGGTAACTCGGAATATTTTTTCTCTGACTGAATGTTTACTAAAAACATTAGTAAGTCGGGGAGGTAGACATTACGTGTCCTCCAGGCTCCTGAGGTGGCAGGAGGAATCCTGACTCTCTGCTTGTAGACGTGCAAGAGCTGATGGCTCCGCTGCGTGCACGGCCGAGTGTGATACAGCTGTGCTCCTGGGGAACTTCATGTTTGGAGTAGAGAATTTTCCAGGCTGTGGAGCAGTGCTCCCTCCTGGCTGTGGCATTTTGGTCTTCCTGGAGGGGAGAATGAACAGGCATGTGTCCTTTGTAACCTAGCATAGGTTATTTTCAGTAATTTGTTACATGAGGAAAAATTTGCAGTAGAGATCACCTCTGTTCCTTGCAATCCCTGTAAAGCCCTGTGAAAGCAGTCCCAGCATTTAATCTGATAACAACCACGTTGTTTTTATCTGATGACTGGTGGCGTTGGGAAGTGGCACACTTCAAGGTTGCGGTGACAACCTGCTTCTCTGCACTGGGGACAGGTTTATAGGCAGCAGCCTCCTCCTTGCCATTGCTGCCAGCCGTCTCAGTTCTGGGTTCTTGCTGTGCTTCACTGGTTACCTCACTGATACACTTAAAAACAGTGTTACAGCAGGTAAATCTAGTCTTAATAATAGTCTACGCACACAACTACATCTTGGCTGTGGCTCCCTCTCTTTTAACCGTATCACCGTAGCATCAGAAGCGTTAAAACAGACACAGAGGTGTCCGCGTGCGCAAATGCCGAGCACGTGCTCATCTTCCTGTGCTGCTGTCGTGAGCATGGCAGCCGTGAGGTGTTCACAAGGTACTTTGACAGGAGTCCAGAGATGCTGCTTACAGAGTTAGGGTGAATCTGGAAGAGCACCCGTAAGAGCTTCCTCTCTCCCCACTCAATTTATGTAATTTCCTGTGGGCGTCTCAAACAGGGCTGAAAAAAAACCCACAAAAAATCCCAAGTGGAGGCATCTTGCTCTTGGTTCTGCGAAATACTTTATGGTGGATCATTGTCTGAACACACGAGCAATTGCAGTGGGAGCTGCAGCCAGCCAGTACAGCAGCGAGCGTTGGATATGCTTCAGTTTAATGGTTAAACTGTGCACTTAGTTTGTTTACTCTAGTATCCCGGTGTTTATATATAGCTTAAGAATATCTCAGAGTTTGCTATTCAGCTGCTGCATACTGGAAAGGAACTGTAATACTTAAAGCTAGAATAATCCAGTTCTAAAATGAATCTAGATTTTGTGGAAAGGTGTACTGGCTTGGAGGCTGTTCTCTTTGTTGAGGTATAGCTTGACCTTCAACCACTGATACATTTCTGCTGAGCAGTAATGCTAATGACCTTGCAAATTAAGAACGTGCTGATGTTGCTAGGACTTTTCAACTAAAAAACCCAAACTCTACTTCTTTCATAAAAGTATGAAATATCATTGTCCTTTAATTTGCTTAAGAATTGATTTTTAAGCTAAAGACGGGTGGGTGAGAAGGCTTCTGGAGCTGGATGATATCCATGTAGGAACTTGTACAGGTATAACACGATTTAAAGCTGTTAAATTTAACAGCCGTTTAGCTACTGGTGCAGCTTGATACAGAAATGGCATTAATGATGAACAGTAATGATATGAATGACATTAAAGTCATTAACACTGCCTTTATGGTTGAAATGCTGCGTGGTCATTGATGGGCTTTGAGTGCTGGTGCAATGCTACGGCTAATTTTCTAATAAGCTTGTAGTTTTTACCTATCAATAAAAAAAAAATGGCCTGACTTCAGCTACTGGTGACCAGCCATGCATGCTTCCAGTTGAGTAGTAATGTCACTTTCTTTATGATCAATTATTCCCTGTGTTGAAGTTGCTGTTTACAGAGCACTGAAGTGTGTGGCGCATCACAGGGCAGAAGCTAACTTCCCTTCTCAGAAAACTGGAGATATGTCAACTTCTCTGTTAGGAATCTTTATCTTCTGTTAAAAATAGCATGCAAGACTGCTGAAACAGTGGCAGATACCGTGGCTGGCCTGCCTTAGGCATTTGGCTGTTGTTTGGTCTGTGTTACCTTTGTGTAGATTCTAGAACAGAAAAAAAGGGGAAAACATTTTAAAAATGGTTATTTGACACTGCTGGAACTGAAAGTGGGGCTATATTTCATAGAGGTATAGCATTTAAAATCAAATATATCAAAATTGTAATTAAACTTCGAAGACTAAAGGCATGTGATAGCGTGCATGCTCAAGTGGCTGTAGTTTCTAATGCTTGGTTTTTGAACTTGGACATTAGTGTTGATGACTTCTATTTTATGCCTGCTGTGCATTAAGCAATATTACATAGTCTGGGCTTTTGAAATAGGAAAGGTAGTCTCGTAGAATATTCACATGGATTATAGTGTCTTTGTAGTTGAGCTGAGCGTAGGTTTAAGGAAGGGAAAGGTGGGACCTTCATAGTTCGCTTATGTGTAGCTGAAAGTATTAGTTAGACCTTCTAGGTCACTGCTGTGCTCTTACAGATTAGGATGTATTTTGATTTGGAGATGATCCAGTTTGTGTCTGTTTGTGGGTTTATTCTGAAATGGACTTTGCAGTGATATCTGTGGAAAGCATGGAGGTTCAGATTTGAAAGAAAAAAAGAGTAGATGGATAATTAATGAAGATAGACTTTTCTTGAGTAGCGAGAAGTTTTGTAGCTCTTGAACACTTGTGTACGCTGTTAGTCCAAGGGTGATTATTTTACTAGCAAGTTACTTTGAATCAGAACCTTTCAGTCTTTACATCTGTGAAGTGTCATGTTTTATAGATGGAAAAAAGTCTTCCAGAGTCTGTCTTTTAGAGCACGTCACTACTGAACTACAAAGAAAGTAGTAGGTAGACCGAATAAAGGGGTTTCCCTAGAGGTGTACAATTTACCAGACACACTGTGACTTTCTGGGGTTTTTTTTGCCATTTTTTGGTGGGCTAAACTGGGGGGGACAGTACCATATTGTCTTTTATGCTTAAAGAAAAAACTTAGAATAATGTTTTGAGTAAGTTCTCTCCCCACTTCTTTTCCTTCCTCAATTTTCATTTTGTGAGTAGTAGTCTGACTTTGGTATTTCTTCTTTTACGAGCTACAAGTGTTTGGGGCTTTTTAGGTAATATAGTGGGACCACCACCACCGCCACCACCTTTCTGGTGTGCTTTGTCTATCACAAAAAAACCCCGAATAAGTGCCTGGCTTGTATGTGAGCAAGCTCCTAATTTATTTTACTTTCACTGCAAGGATATTGAAGTCTACACGTTTGTGAATAGATTTAAGAGTTCTCTATAGCGGTGTGTGGCTGCGCTGCTGTACTGGGGATAAAGAGAATTGATCTGAGAAGCTGTTCAGCACACTGAAAAAATCAGATGCAAAATCTGATAGAAAAAAAAGGACTATCACGTGAGTGTGCTTGCATGCGGTCGTACCATTTTATTGATCTTTTTATTAAGGTTGCTTTGAGTCCTTGTTCAGATGAGACCTGCTTTAGGCTGCTGTGGGCTGTACCAGCATGAGGATGCTTTTAGGAATAGTTTGGTCTTTACTATCCCTCCTCACTTGTGTGGGTGCTTTTGAAAGTAAAACATTAAAAAAAAAAAATTAATTTACAAAAACATTTTGGAAAACCTGTAGTTTTTCAGCTGTAGTCTAGGATTCAAAATTTTCATCTTTAATTAAAACAAAACCCGCCTTGGATGTCATGTGCAAAGGTGCTCATGTGATATCGATTGTATGTGTTGCAATGGATTGCAAAGGTGCTTGTGTGCTATTGATTGTACGAATTGATGCTGAGCTCCAGGGTAAATGTTGAAGGCAACCGCTGCAGTCTTTGCTCTCTGTTGCCATCTTGGGGTGAAGACTGACAGAGGTTTCCGGGTGGGTGAGAAAAGTGGCACTGAAAATGCATTCAGTAACAGTATTTTAAAGTACTGTGGGTGGTTCTGTTGACAGTTGCTTCTGTATTCAAAATATAATTCATTTAATTCTGCTTCTCGTGTTAATTCAGGAATTGAAGTAACTTAGATCTTGCCAAATTTATTAGACTGTGTACTAAAGGGCGTATCTATTTGGAAGCCTTTCTAAAGGCAGAATATATATAGGTTCGTGGAGTTTTTTGTTTTGTTTTTTGAAGAGGAGAAAGTGATACTGAAACTTATTTTTCTTTGCTCTTATTGGCAGGTTTTCTTCACCAGTGGAGTGTGAGAAATAGAGGCTGAAGAAGATGAGTGAGCTGGAACAGTTACGGCAGGAGGCAGAGCAGCTGCGAAATCAAATCAGAGTAAGAATTGCTAATTGCTTATTTTTCACAATAAAGTTCCTCCTTTACAGGAATAAAGTGTAAAGATTGCATCTGTTACTTGTTCCTGTTTAAGTTGTGTGGAGCTTAAAATATTTTTAGAATATGTGTTTAAAAAGTCAGAAAAGGAAGCCAATGGTATAATCAAATGCATTCATAATATTTCTTGAGCAAAACGTTTTATTTCCTATTGAAGTTTGCTGTGTTTTATTATTAGGGGTGTATGTGTCTCTGCAAATTTTTTATTTTGGATTTTAAAAAAAAAAAAGGGAGCAGCAAAATTCTAGAACGTAGGCATGACAAGTTGGGTTTACGGGTATTAGTAAACCTTGTTTCTGGGCTAAAAGTCACCACTGCGCTGCCACTCTTGATAAGCACACAGGTCAGAGCATGGAGTGGGGGGGAAAACCTTCCAGGGGTGGATGGCATTTCTACAGGCCCTGTGTCTTTGCTTCCTGATGAATTTTATTTTTATTTTTTTTCAAATGCGGATCCCCTCATTGTGTGCCTAACTCATTTCTTGAAATTACTCACTGAAGATGAACCAAGCATGAGCTGTCGTGCCCAAAGTCATTTACCAGAAATCTGTTGCAACATGCCTGTCTATTTCACAGTGATGGAGTTTTCCATAGAGAGAAAAGTGCAAAGTCTAATAGGGATCTTCAGAGTCTGTTTATTCTTCATCAAAATTTCCTTTTCCTAAACATACAGCATTCAGAAATCTGATTTCTACAGGAATGCCTTATTTACAACCAATCCTTTCAGCTAAGACTGGGGTTTCTTAGGATATGTTTCATGCACGCTGACTTTTTTTAACACGGCATCTGCTGGCAGCAGTTGTTTTGTGGTGGTCTGCTGCTGTTGGGCTCCTTATTAGTACCAGCCATGCAGTAAACACTTGTAATCGTGGAACGGTTTGGGTTGGAAGGGACCTTAAAAATCATGTAGTTCCATCCCCCTGCCCTGGGCAGGGACACCTCCCACTAGAGCAGGTTGCTCGAAGCCCCATCCAACCTGGCCTTGAACCTCCAAGGATGGGGCATCCACAGCTTCTCTGGGCAACCTGTTCCAGTGCCTCACCACCCTGACAGTAAAGAATTTCTTCCTAGTATCTAACCTAAATCTACCCTCTTTCAGTTTAAAACTGTTACCCCTCATCCTACTGCTGATTCATGTGTTAGTAGCTGTGCTGGGAGCAAATGCTGCTTTCACGGCTGCTCGTCCAGAACCATCCAAGGAGAGCTCTGTGTCCTGTCGTTTTAACTTCACACCCTAGTGAAACACAAGGCGAGGATCAGTCTCTATTGTGGCACTGGGCCCCCCTTCTAGCACCTCTGTAGAGGAACGCAGTTAAATTTTAGTTTAAAATACATTTTCTTAAATGTAAGCTTTATTACAGCATTGCCCACATAAAAGGTACACGTAATTTTTCAGTTCATCCTCTACCTGATGTGTAAAGACTTTTTCATTACATTATGTTGGGGCAAGCCAGTTAGTCTTAATTCAGTTAAGTCTTAATTAGTAATTGATCAGTCTGTTTTTATGCAAAATTGTGTTGGGTGAAGAAAGAGATACCGGGCAAGTAAGAAAGCTAGGCTGTGTTGCAGGAATGTTTGCTTTTTTAATTTTGGAGCATAAAAATCTGATTGGCCCTTTGTATAAGGACTGCATTTTGTGGGTTTAGGTTGATTCAACATCTCCCTTGTCACGCTGTCACCCAGACTTGTAACTGGAGCTATAAAGATGTAGCTGAGTAACCGTGGCTGTTGTCACTGGAGTCTTTTGGCTCAGCATTGGCAATTAGTGTTTGCCTCTTTGGATGCGAGTGCAGGGTTGGATACCTTATGCTTAATTTTAACTTCACATTCATATGCAATTAAAAATGTTCCTGTTGACTTAGTATTCAAGAAACTTTCTGACCAACTAATTCAGTTTCATATTTGTGTAGGTGACTCTTGCTTATTAAATCATTGCACAGTTTTCTTTCTGAGTTAGGTGTCTCGTTTGGGATGAGTAAGAGGAAAGATACAGGATCTAAAAAAACTCAGGATGTTTTTAGGTGTCTAAAATATCTAGCGGGCTGGTAATTTTCAGGAATTATTTTTGATGCACTCCTAAAAGAGATGAGGTTGCTAGCAGCATTTGATATTTTATATATAGCTAGGAGTTTGCTATCTTAGTTGTTTACAACTCTTGGGTTTTGCTTGATATTTTCTTTAACAGTATAATTCTGAAAAATCAGCTTTGTGCTTCAAAGCGAGTTCCAGATACATAGCAGCTTCCTAAAGTAGAATAAACTGTGAGGCTTAGCTGTCAATTTCCCAGTAGACTTTTTGTAGTCTGCAATGTTTTAGAAATTATAATGATTTATGTATTTTTAACAGTATCTAGGTGATGTGAGTACCTTCGCCTCCCCAAGCAGTTACTAGAGCTGTAGCTCTGTTCTGTACACAGATAGACTATGCTGGAGGGATAAAATAAGACTGCATGAATTTTTAGTGCAGGAAGTTTGAAACATCAGTGAACAACAACCGATAGCAAGATGGCTTTGTGGTTATAGCTGATTCCTAGTTTTGTCTGTAATACAAAGTTCCCATGTGATGTGTGTCCTCACTTTGAGAATTGAAATTCAAGGTAGGATTTTTGGAAGTGGTGCATACTCGTCACAGTATCATTTGAAATTGAATGACATTTTGAATAAATAAGACACTACTTTAAAAAAAAATACATATAGTTTGGTGAAAAAAACGGAATCTTAAATGTGTTTGCCAGGATATCATGGGGCTGCACATTGATCGAGCGGATAGATTTTTGTCACAGATTCATTGATTAAAATAGCCTGTTGAAACTTTACTTTTCCTGCAGCTTTGCCAGTTGTGTGGCAAGTATTAGACAGCCTCAAGTACAGGTGTTGCTAATAGCTCTTTCTTTAAGAAAAATGGTTTTGTTTTGTTCAGACTCCATTCAGAATTCATTTTATGTTGAACATCTTCGAGTATTTCAGCTAAACTAAACAAAATTGTTTAAAATCCAGTTTGTTTCTTCCTGTGGATGGAATAAGTCCTGAGTGCTAGGGGATTTGCTGCTCTGGTATTTTAAGCCCCTCCTGATTCCAGACGTCAACATTTTATAAATATTTCTACAGTTCAGACATTTTAAAAATAAGTTGAGATGACTTACTCCACTCTCAGGCTTGCTGTCTGGGAGGAAAGCTACAAAGGGTGGTCAAAATAAACATGCACTAAAAAAATTGTTCAAGTTGTAATGTCAAGTAACTCTCAAGCGAGAGCTTGACAAATTTTAAGATCCTAGTCTGAATGTGTTGATGCCGTTCCAAAATGTGTGAGTAAATGTTTCCGTTCCTCCTCTGAAAGAGGACATTGCCATTAGTGTACAGATTGAATGCTTTCTTGGGGTGGGGAAACACACAAATTAGTGGTGAAGGCGGCCGTCCGTCATTTGTGGGATGCCTGCTTCATTGGTTGCAGAAGTTAGAAGGTATTTGGGGGAAATGCAGGGAGTTAGAGAGGGTCTCGTGGCTTATTCTTCCATGCTGCTGTTGATAGCTTTATCTTTAACTTGTGCTGCAGGGTTTCTGTCTAATTTTAAGCCAATTATTTTAAACCGTGCTTCTCAGAAGTGGTTGCTGACTGCGTGCCTATTTTTGTTTTTCGACGACGGCAGCCTGAGTGAGTTGCAGGAGTGCAGTGCAGTGCAATCGTAACTGAAACCGGCTTTTGCAAAATCGGGGTGTTGCAGACTGGGCTGAGTGGTGCTCGCCTGTGTCAGGTGTCCAAGCTGTTACTTTGATTATACAAACGAAAGTAAAGTCTGTTTTCTCGGTAGGGATGAATAATATGCAGAATTACGGCATACGGCCGTGGAGTCTGAAATAATGGAAAAAAAGGTGGAGTTATCTGTATGGAGGCCTGAGCACCGTCCATTCTGTGAAATGAGAGTGTTAGTTGACTGTTTTGGCTTTTTTCTCCCCTTCATTTTGGGTGAATTGCATCAGCAGCTTAAGCTTGGGTAAGCCTGCTGTCTGTCCTGCTCTCCAGATCCTGCCTGTTAGTTTTCGTCCTGCCTCTCACAACCAGCGTCGTCACACCTGCGATGAACGGGGCTTAATGCAAGAGCCTCCTGAAGCCCAGAGCTGCTAAGCATGCATAATATGTGGTTGCTTTTTCAGGTGGATCAGTTCTCCCCTTGGTGCTCAGCACACCCTGAGCAAGCACATCCACAGGAGGGCAGGATGACAGGGCAGAGGGTAGGCGCCGGGACTTCAGGATGGCTCCGAATGCCTTTGAATCACATCCTCTGTGATTCTGCCCTTCTTAAGTCCCTCTTCCTCCATTCCCCCAGCTTGTGTGCCAGTGCTTTAGATTCCTTGGACAATTAAACATATTAGAGTGACAAAAGGCATATTGGCGTGTGAGATGTTGTTGTTTCGTGGCTTTCTGAGTGTGGTGAAGTCTAGCTTAAGAGTTATTTTTCCTTTAGACACTTTCTCTCATTTGATGCTCAGTGTTGCCTTCTGGATTCAAATTGTTCCATTCTTTTTGTTTCAGGATGCAAGGAAAGCATGTAGTGACACAACTCTTGCTCAGGTATGTTCTTCATTCTGTGTATGGGCTGTTAAATGATGTTAAAAGAAAAAAAAAATCCCTACACTTTATGACCGTAGCATGTTCCTGTTTAGTAGCCGAAAGATTAAAGTGGAAGAAGCCTTTGTAAATGTACTGTGTATTTATACAGTTATTTAAAACAAAGCAACCCTTCTAAAAAACCAACCAAATAAACAAAACATAAAAAACCCAAACCAGTCAAAAAAAAAAAAAAAAAGCCGCCATCTTAATGTGTCCTGCTTCCAGTTTACCTTTGAAATAGACTATGTTTGTTGTGTTTAGTATATTTAGAAAGGCTTAAATGTCTTTTAGCTGTATTTTGGAAACAAGTATTTTGTGCTTAAAGTTCTGCCATGCTTTAAAAGGTAACAGTGCAGTAAATATTGAACTATTTTCTTGCCTTTGGTTTTAATCGAAAACTTCCAGATTTAATCACCTGAAATAGCCTCAGTATCACATGGTATTAATGCAATAAAACTTTCTGAAGTTTCAGGTATAGCCATTGTGAAGTGTGTTAGTGTATCTTCTGTAAAATCTGTTTTCCTCGGTCTAGCATGGGTTGTACGCTAGTATGCTTTTTTTCTAAATGTTGCATGCCAGGATAGATTATTTTCTATCGAAGTTCAAATGCATTTTGTTATCTTGTATATTAAAAATAGTTCTCAGTATCTCAGAGGTTTGTTTTACTTATTTTTAGATCACAACAAGTCTGGACTCAGTGGGTCGGATTCAAATGCGAACAAGGCGTACGCTTAGAGGTCACTTAGCCAAAATCTATGCTATGCACTGGGGATCCGACTCAAGGTTCGTACAAGTGAGCCTTAAACCGGCAGTTTAAGGGTTAGAAATCAGATTGTTGACTTCAGAATTCGTGTCAGGTTTTGGGAGACATACAGTAAGGGATTAGTGCCCTTGCAGGGGATTATGGACCACGACTGTGGTGGGGTTTTTGTCTTCAGTTATAGTTTGCCTTTTTAGAACCCGTGAGGATTGCATAGTGGTAATACAAGAACCTTGATTGAAAGGAGAGGTACTTTGCTTGTTCTTACCACAGACGTTTTGCCTTTTCCTCCTTTATTTTTAACTAAATTCTTTGAGCCTATTTAAGCAGAAAAGGATATGTGGTGAGCCATGCTTTTGGAATGATGGATGTTGTATTTTCCAAAATGGTGAATAATTATGCAGCTTCTATGATAACAGAGATTTAAAAACTTCACAGACAAATTTTATTTCATTGGAAAAAAGATCGCTTTGTACATAGCAGGAAAAGTGACTTGGCTTCTAGGAAGGAGTTTTGTTTTGCTGCCCGTAGAGCAGTTGATGGCCAGATGTTAACTGGGCCTCATGGCACTGTCATGTAGTCCAGAAAGAAATACATCTAGAATCTGCTCTCAGAATAAGATTCATTTTCCCCTAAATTTCTTGTTTATTTTTGTGTAGCTGTATACTCAAAATACTAGTATATGAAAAATCAAAGTAGCTGTGGAGAGAGTTAATAAAATGTGTTTTCAGTAAGTTGTTTGCTTCTGTCCGTTGCTAATCATGAGTCCCTGTGGACATGAGATTCCTTGGTCAGGTAATATGTGGATATTTGCAGATTTCTTCCAACAAACGCTCATGCAATCTGTCCTGCATCCCCCCGTCCTGCCCCCCATCCCCACCAAAAAAAAAGAAAAAAAAGGCAGAGGGTAATAAAGAAATTATGAAACTTCTGAATCACTTGGAAGTCATGCATGATGTATGTCTATTTTGAGATTTTTTGGTTTGTTGTATGTTAACATTTTTTTTGTGTGTGTTTCTGTTTAGGCTACTAGTCAGTGCTTCTCAAGATGGAAAATTAATTATTTGGGATAGTTACACAACAAATAAGGTAGAGTTATCTATAGTCCACATCCATAATTCGTGCATAATTTGTGTGTTTGATGGGGCTTGTGTCTATTTTTTCTGTGATTGCAAGGCAAAAATGAAAAGAAGCAGTCTTTTTCTAATTCAGATATAATCTTTTTTCCTTCTTTCATGGCTAGGTGATTACTAGTGTTAGTTGTAGGTTGTGTCTCAGAAGCAACACTTCTAGGTAGTATGTAAAAGTTTTACTCTAATTTGCTAGTGCAGTAGCTTGTAGCTATTGAACTCTGCCTGTGTGGTGTTGCTTCTGAAACTAATTTAGTTTTAAATTGTAGAAATACACAACCTCAGAATTTACAAGAGTGCTTTGCTTTTGAGGGAAAACAAAGGGAGGAGTGGGGAAAAAAAAAGGAGAGGGGATGGAACCCAACCCCAATCCAACTGGTAAAGCAGAAAAGCTTAGGTAGAGCGTGGAGTGGTGATGGGCTTCTGTAAACTGCCCGGTCTCCATGGGTACAGCCATCCCGTTTCATAACCTGTAGTTCAGAGGTGTAGGCGAATTGGACAAAGAAATCTAAGTAGAATCAACAAACATTGTAAATGTTTAAGTTCAGAATAGCTTTGCTATTAAATAATGTTGTACTGAAGTTCTGTATATCTGTCCTGGAGACTACTGGTATTTTGCATCCTAGTATGTACATATGTATAAATACGAAATGGGTTTCAACATGTTGTAAAATCAAGATGCTGAAACCTAGGATGCGCAATCTACTTGATGTGTTTAATCTGCCATAATTCATCAAGTGATACGAATGACCTCAGCGAGGTGTGACATAGCACTGATGCGCTCTGTCTTTCTGAAGATGCACGCCATTCCCTTGAGATCCTCCTGGGTGATGACTTGCGCGTACGCACCGTCTGGAAACTACGTTGCCTGTGGTGGACTGGACAACATCTGTTCCATATACAACTTAAAAACCAGAGAGGGCAACGTGAGAGTGAGCCGAGAGTTGCCGGGGCACACAGGTCAGACATATTCTTGCTTCAGCTTTGGTTGTGTTTGTTATTTTTGGGGGGGTTTTTTATTGCACCAAATGAAACAATCTGGCTTTGAAGTGTATTGTGAACTGCGAAATTCAGAGATTTGTTGGTTACAGACTAGCTGTGGGAGAACTTGCTGTTGGATATTATCTGCTTTTAATCCACTGCTCTTGGATTTTAGACTTCAGGTGTTACTCCTGGGTCTGAAACTAATGTAACTGTTTTGGTTTTAGGATACTTGTCCTGTTGTCGCTTTCTGGATGACAACCAAATTGTCACTAGCTCAGGAGACACCACTTGGTGNTCTCCTTCCCCCCCTCAGCCCTTCCAGTGCCTTAATTTGTATTTAAAACTTGAAAGTCTCAAATAACCACCTACATTGTGTTAACATTATCGCTTTACCTGCAGCGCTTTGTGGGATATTGAAACTGGTCAACAGACCACCACGTTCACTGGGCATACTGGCGATGTGATGAGTCTCTCTCTAAGTCCGGATATGAGGACTTTTGTTTCGGGTGCCTGTGATGCCTCCTCGAAGCTTTGGGATATCCGAGATGGAATGTGCAGGCAGTCCTTCACAGGGCATGTCTCGGATATTAATGCAGTTTGTGTAAGTGGCCATTTGTATTTCCACACGGGAAGAAAGGGGGAGGATAAAAGCTGGAGTCGCCTGAATTCAGCTTGTAGTCTGCTGGGTTACCTTGCTTTAAAATCAATCACTTTGTTAGGGTAGAGACTGTTAAATTGTATGTAATGAAGAAGGTCATCTAATAACTTATGATCTAGTTTATAGCTAAATTATTACTACCGTTATCTATGATGCACTGAAGTGTGCTTGGAATAGTTTCAGCTATGTTTTTATTCAGTGACTGAAACCTTACATTTTTTTAAGAAGCAAAGACTGGAGGAGAGAAACTTTTTGCAGTGTGGCAATGCGTTCAAACCTGAAAAGTATAGATAAATGTGATATACTGAAAGGGAGCAAAATAGCTGAGCATCCTCATCTGAAAGTGATTTTTGTTGAACGAAAGTGTACTTGATATTTTCTGTTGAAAAGAACTTCCAGTGAAATCTTCTGAAAGGCAAAGTTAAAATCAATAATTACGTTGAATATTCATCCCTGGAATTATTTTGTAATATTTATAAACTGGATTATATTTCCTCTCTGTCATAGTAACACTATGTTCTGATCTGCAAGATACAAGCTCTGATAAATAGGGAATGAAATCTAAGTCTAAGCTGCATCTGTTTTTGATAAACATGAAAAATTATTCAGGCTGAGAAAATACCAAAAGCATGACCAGCAGAAAAATGCAGTTCCTATACTTAGACCTGAATCCTGAGATGCGCTGAGCTCTTTTCGTTCCCGTTTCAATCAATATGGCTGTTTATAAGAGTGACTCAGATTTGGAGTAGATTTTGGGGGAAACTGAGTTGCTTGCTTGCAGTCCTCAGAGCCAACCTGGCTGAGCAGCTGGGGGTGGGACGCTGTGTACTGCGTCCCCCGGGTCTGCCGGGCCCATGGCCGAGGGGCACCTGCCTGCGGCTGCTCCATTTTGTAGGAGTTAGTTGCATCCCCTTTGACTCCTGCTGTAGCCCATGCAGGGACTGAATTCCAGTCATTCCAGCGTTACAATGCTATGCAAGAAGTTTTTTTGTTGCGTAGCTGTGCATGTGCATATTGGTAACATGTAGATGTTTTGGTTTGTTCTGGTTTTTATTTTAAAAAATAAATTATTCTGCCTTTATCTGGTCACCCTAGCAAAACAATCCTGTGATGTTACTGAAATTATGCACGAACAATATCTCTTTCTGGTGTCAAACTCCTCTCTCTTAATTAAAACTTCCAGTTCTTCCCTAACGGACATGCCTTTGCCACTGGATCTGATGACGCCACTTGCCGCCTCTTTGACCTACGTGCCGATCAGGAGTTAATGATGTATTCGCACGACAATATCATCTGCGGGATCACTTCTGTAGCCTTCTCAAAAAGCGGTCGCCTCTTGCTAGCGGGTTATGACGACTTCAACTGCAACGTGTGGGACACTCTGAAAGGGGAGAGGGCAGGTGCGTACCCGTAACGGCGGCCAGCTGAGCTTTTCCATTTCCTTAGCAGGAGATAGATACTCAAAATCCGTGCAGAAGGCAGAGCCAGTTCATTGCCGATGCTGTTGCTGGTGTTATGAAATCTGCTTGCGTCCTTTTAATGCTGTTTTCTTTTGGAATGACATCCTCTTGTTTTATTGCATTTGGTTATATCTCCCAGCTGCTACGTTGCATTACACTTTCTTCTATATGATGTGTGGAGTAAATGCTCCAGTCAGTGAAATACTCCCGTTCTTGGGTGTTGGCCATAGCGTATCCACGTGCTGGAAGATACCAGCTCTTGAGGCTGAGGAACAGCCTCCAAAATTATGTTACCACTACAGAAAATTTATTTCACTGAAGTGTATGAAATGAAGTAATACAAAAGTAGACATTTGCGTTGACTTTTGCACCCAACAGAGGAAGTAATTCCGATAGTAGGAAGTACAGTAGTCCTTTTGCTTTGGGGACCGTCATTTCCTGCTGTTGGGAGAGAGGGGAAGTGGACACTTTTAGTCCTAGAATCGGCCACTTGTGTCAGGATAGAGAGCGTGTTTATAGCATAGCTACATCGTTCTTGTTCTGAACCTTGATTCTGCTGTTCAGACTGCAAACGTGTCCTTTCCCTTAAGGGACGTGGACAGGCTGAGTTCTCATGGACCCGGATGTGGTACCTTGGGAGAGCTGATGAGTGCAAGAACGGGTAGAAGGAAAGCGAAACAGAGCGGGAAGAGGCAGGGTACAATGCTGCTTTTGTAGTAGTTTGACATGATACATGGGCATTTTTAATCCCCTGAGGGTTTGCAAAACACGGGAAACTCAAGGGAGTTCCTGTATCCAGGGTGTTGTCAGAAGACATCACATTCGATTTTGGAAGTACTTGCTGGCTAAAATTGTGGACAGCATTGCTGAAAACAGGGGAAAAAACAGCAGAGAGCCTGATGAGGGGTGTCTCTGAAGTTGTAAGGGCAGAGAGAAAGTGAGGGCAATATTGTGTGTTCACATTTTTAAAAGCCTCATTGTGGAGTTTCTTGATATGGCTGTTGTGATGTATATAACTCTTCAGGGTAAAGACAAAAGGGATGATTAGGTCTTGCTTTACATCTTGGTAAGCAAACTTGAAGACTTACTTGGGAGAGCAGAGTAGCAGCTGAAGTCCTTGACGTCCTGTGAATATTAACTTCTGTTGCTTCTTCTTTTCCAGGTGTCCTTGCTGGCCATGACAACCGTGTCAGCTGTTTAGGTGTTACTGATGACGGCATGGCTGTAGCTACAGGGTCTTGGGACAGTTTTCTCAGAATCTGGAATTAACTGGGAGCCAAACATGTACATTCTCCATTTGAGATCTGGAGAGATCAATGCTGCAGCCTATAGCTGTGAAATAACATTTCTACCTTGTATTTGCAGGTGAAGTTTTTCTATTCACTGATTATTACACAAAAAGGCTTTCTGTAAACTAGAAAAAAAAAAATCAAGTGAAGAAATAGGGGAGGGGGGAAGAAATCACTGACTTTTTAAAAGGGGCCAGCACACATAATCATGGTGACCGACAAACTAAGAGCCAGTCTTTTTGTTTTTGGTGGTTTGGTTAGATTGTCCTTGAAGGGTTTTTGCTTGTGCTCAGTCTGCTACTCCTGTACTTTTTTTTGTACATAACAAAATATACACATTATAGCAGCCAATCATGTAACATTTGTCTGTATGTAAAGAAATACGTTTGCATTTTTTAAGGAAACTACATTTATAGCTTTGCTTTTGACCTGAGATGTCACTTCTGAGTTTTGTAGTGGATGAACTAGATTGCTGTTTTAAATGTTTTTGTGAATTTACTGTAGATAAAGTGAAGCCAATGGTATGTATGTGTTTTTATAATGGAAAGCATTTGAATTTTTGTTTTTTAAAGGCCCTGGAGACTCCCAGTAATACCTACCGCCTTATTCACTCACTTCTTGACCTGCTTGCCTATTCTTAGTCGTGGGGGTTCTTCCTTCAAGCCAGTGGTTCCTGGTTCATCCATTGGCAGTCACGGCCTCCAAACACCAAGGAGTTAATGCCAGGCAGACTTGCAACAACAGCAAAAATAATTAAAAAATAATTTTTTTCAAAAAAAAAAGCAACAATCCTGTTCCAGAAGTATTAGCTTCCTTACTGCAGCTTTTCGCATCAGTTACTCCACGCAGTCCTTGGCTACGGAAGCCAAGTGGCCGGCATTGCTGTCGTTAAGCGGCCGAGTGCTTTTCCTTTTGACAATTCAGCTCTGACTAAATGAGGTGGTTTTGGCCCATCACAAACTCCGGCTGATTTGCAGTCACAGAATGATTTGGCGTGATGCTCAGTGCGCAGAGCGCGGCGTATTCGCAAAGCTCGCTCAAAGCTGCGAAATTCAGGAGGACTTTGCTGTGAAATTCTTAGAGAAGACTTAAATGTGCGGTTAATCGCCTATAATCCCCCTCCAAATTAGGGGGTTGCCAAAGCATCCCACAACCAAAAGTGCTTGTTGTCAGTTACGTGCAGTGTGAATTATAAAAGGAATTGTGTAACTTAACAGTGAACCAAATAACCTTTACTTACCTGTGTGACCCTTTTAAAACTTCCTACGATAAAC
Organism: Chionis minor; assembly: GCA_013398295.1. NCBI lineage: Eukaryota > Metazoa > Chordata > Aves > Charadriiformes > Chionidae > Chionis > Chionis minor. The sequence continues at coordinate 596,096 of VZSF01002706.1, read as the reverse complement.
TTAGTGACTTGCTTGTTCTCCCAGTGGTCACAGAGGTCTGTACCACGGGGACTTATTTAGATGCTAATTGTTCTGCAGCTCTGACACTGTAAATAGCCATTTCCTCTCCCGCTCCTGATTTTATTCTGATTTTGATGTCAGTTGCTTGTAAGTGATAGGTTCTGATCAAGTACAGTTGAGTGTAGATGTAGGAAAATCAAGTGACTGTTGCCCGTCTGGAACTATCTGGGAAGATTGCTTAACTTTTTGGTGCCTGGCAGCGGGCCTGCGCTTGCAATGGATGTTCTCTTGGGAATCCGAACGTCTGTGGCGGTTTTGGAACGGGGAATTCAAGTCTATTGGCTTCTCTTAAGTGGCTTATTTTAAAGATAACGTGAATTTTAAATCATCAGGTTGGAAGATAACGTTAATCCGCCCTCATCTGAAGTTATGGGGAGTCTGGGTATCTCTGGGTCAGGGAGTAAATACAAGTGCCCGGTATCTTGTAATATACCAAAACAGGGTTGTGGCTGAGGTGGCTATTTGTCAACTTTCTGACGTTTGTAATACTGAATTTCTGTACATCCAGAGTGTGCCTGTAAACTTGCCATGTCTGTAATGGTGAAGGTGCCAATAAACGTACCAGTCAATCACAGTAAATTCACTTTTAAAAAGAAAAAAAGCAAAAGGCGCATCTTGTGCTGGAGAAGTATACATTTACTAACAGCAGCCTGTGGTGTAGGACCAAAATCACACTGTATTGTATGTCACAGGAATTCGGCAGCGTTTTGCTTTATGAGCTGTCTGCATTAACAGAACTATTATGGAATTCTTGTAACTCTCTCTTAAGTGAGCAGCTCTTTGGATCTTGCAGACTTGCTTTATTTTTTAGTGGTGCACTTGATTTTTTTTTTTTTTTTTTTAACCTCACAGCTGCCTTGAGTGAATCATTCTGGAAATTTGTTACTAAGGATTTTAAGAAATATTCTTTTTTCTAAAAAAAATAATAATATTTTCCATTCAAGTGTGTTTTGAACCAATTTCCTACTCAACACCTTTGCGAAGGCAGGTGCCATTTTTACATTCTGGTGTTCAACTACTTTCTACTCGCGAAATTCCAAAAACAATTTTACAACTGTATATAACTTTTCTTAAAAGTTGGGGTAGACTGTAAACAGGGTAATGGCTCTCAAACGGCCGTTACTGCAAATATCTTCGCTCCTTGAGGGGCAATTGGCCGTTGGGTTCGGCTGCTTTTAAAATCAGGAATAAGGAATGAGGTTTCCAAAGGCATCCAACAGGTGCCTGCCAGTCTCTGCTGCTGCTGGGTGAACTGGGGGTGGTGCCGCGGCCCGGGGGGGCCCCTCTGGTGTCGGTGCACTGGGAGCCCCAGCAGAAGCCCCGGCGCAGCTGGGGACGCGGGAGCTGATGCTTCTTGGGAACTTGCAGGAAGCTTGGGATAGAACCTGGCAAGGTGCTGTCTGCTGTTGGATGGCTGTCCTGCATAGAGGTTTGGGGTTGGGGTTCTTTTTTGGGTTTTTTTGGGTTTTTTTAAAGCCAACAAATTTAATGTAACACAGTTACTATATGAAGCCAAATAATGAACTTGCACAGGCTGTGGTATTTCCTTTTTTTTTTTTTAAACGGCTATCAGTGACCTTTCAAGATTGAGGTCCTTACTAAGATGGATGCAGTTTTAATGGTAAAAGCTCAAACTCCTCCTTAAACGAGGAAGGTAATAATGTGACCCTTCTTAGGTTTTACTGAAAAGGTTTTACTTCCAGCTGTGAATCTCAAAGAAAATGGTATGTGCCTATAGTTTAATGCAGGCTCGAGTATGCAGCTTGTGCGATTCCCAACTGTGCACCACGACGGCAAACTCGATGATACAGCAGATTTTGCAGCACTAGTGGGTACCTCGTAACTGGTCTTTAAAAGGTTGGTGCCAGACTACATCATTATCTGAATTTCAAATTCCTTCTGTAATTCCAGAAATGGAGTAACCAAGATCACTGTGCCAAAAGGGTGGCAAGGTGGTAACTCTTTCCCAGCCTTTCTTGTAAACAGTCAGTCGGTTATGGCTTGGAAAGTGGAACGATGTGTAATAAGATTTATTTTATTCCGGTACAGTTTTTTGTCAGCATTTTCTAATGTTGATTTAACTTTGCAATAGAGAACTACTAACCAGGCAAGCGCCCCACTTGGGCTTGTTCCAGTGTAGCCTCGGACATAGGTTTATTAGTAGAGATATTGGTTGAGATTCCAGAAACAGCAAAATAAAGCTTCTTGGTGGCGCGGTGCTGACGTATACGCGCTTACTCCAGTAACACGGGCCTGTTTCCATCTGTCTCCAGACCTTTTTTCTTCCAAACATCGCTATCCTCTGCCTTGCTGAATCGCAGCTACGTCGCAGTATCTGGCAGAACTGATAGTTCAATGTATGACAACAGTATGTACCATTCGCCATGGAACGTGGATTCAAAAATAGGCTTTTCCCCCTGCCGAAGGAGAGGGCCTGGCCTTGACTTGGCAAAGCTGACTTGCTGTACCAGCTGGTCCTAGTGTGCTTACTGTAATGCATGGGTTGGAAATAGTTAACTCTTTAATTCAGTTAGTGTAACCGCTTGTCCCACAATGAAGTTCACATTACTTTAAGGTGGAATGAAAACATTGTGAAAACATTCCAAGAGTGCTTAGTCTTTCCTCTTTGAGGACACTGTCACCTCCACTAGGTTTAGTGCTGTGCTTTAAGATGTTGGTGAGAGTATTGGCTAAAATTCAACTAGTTGGTATAAATGGTTGTGTAGCAGAATGACTGATTTTTGAGATAGCATTTCCTGTAAAAGTACTTAAGCATGGGTTGATGGTGCACTTTGTATACAGTAACCTGGCATGCATGCTGGTAAACTACTTCCTACACTTCAGAGGCACCACAAGCCTTTTTATCCAATTGCTGGTAATGTAAAATACATGCAGAATGTTAATGCAGTGTTGTTACGGTAAATGTGTGAACAGTGTTACTAATTGATATAACTGATAACAGATTACATGTGCCTGACATTCTTATACCACACAGTATGTTTAGGTTTTAACTAATATGGACTTCAATGGAATAGTCTTAGATATTTCAAGCCTTTGTTTTACTTACACAATGGTGCTCTATTTGTGTTTTTCTCCTTTTTTTTTTTTAAATAAAAGCATCTGAACACTTGTAGTATACATATTACATCCAAAGGAGTCCAAAACAAAATGCTTCTAAACATGCTTGATTTTAATTTGCCTTTGGTTTCCAGCATTTCTCATCAGCTGTGTTTTTGGGGTTTTTTTTCACTTGTTGCTGACTACTTTGGAAAAACTTCGGTAATGTTACCAATTATGAAGTGATTCTGCACTGCCTTTGGATTGTGTATGTATTCAGAAACAGTCTTAAAGCTTTTATTTAAGCTATTAAAAAAACCAGGGACTTGTGCCATTTGTTCTTTAACAGTGCTGTTGTAAAAAGACTTCCCTGTGAAAAAAAAAATCACTCGCTATGAACTCTGTTTATAGCTTTTTTTTTTTCCACAATGGATCTTTTCCTTTGTATTTGTACAGTGGCTCAGTGAAAGATGTTGCCATGAGTTGATATTGTAACCAATAAACAAGTGCTTTTAACCAGCCTGTGTCGCTTGGGAATGCTTTCTTGGAGCTGTAAGGACGTGGTCCCCTCTCCTAAAGACCAAGGTCCTTCCCGTGAGGCAGTGGAGACAGAGCAACCCTCTCTCCTTTAATTCTTCCTTCTGGTTACCTTGTCACAGTGAACTGCGCTGCTGCGTGCGCGTTAAAGTGTCATGTAAGTAAACGCCCCTTGTGAACAAATAATTACAGTGATTCTCCCCCAGAGCAGTACCTGATTATAAGGTTTCCGCCTGAGAAAGGCGGGAGGTGTCTTAATACTACACTGAAGTGAGCTGGAAGTTGGCCACCAGTCCCAGCCTAAAAAAAAAAAACAGATTTAGAACACTCATTCATTTTCTGTACCAGAATTCCTGTTACACAACACCGCTCCCTTGCGGAGCAGACACCTTCAGCGCCTTCCTTCTACCATTCATTGTTTTCTTCAAATTTTCTTCTTCATTTAAGTGCTCAGTAACTGCTTACTCATCTGCTGCAGGAAGAAGGTTTTTTTAATGCATCCTCGGGGGTTACGTCCTGTACTGGATGTGCCACTACATGTAAGAGCACCCTGGTGTAGGTTTTCACTGTCGATACAGTTGCCAAATAACTGAGTAGAGCAAAGGGGTAGTATTTTTTTTTAATAAATAACAGTAGAAGACATGCATGTAAAGTTTCATCTTGATACAGTGTCCATCAAAGTGCTCCAGCAAAAGAACGTTACTCCACATCGGTGACCCCCTACACAAGAAGGCTGGGCTCTTCCTCCTTGGCATAGTTCCGCTTCCCTCAAAGCCCTCGAGACTCCTCCCGCATCCTGCTAACGCAAGTTCCCAGCGAGCCAGGCGTCTGCTAGCACCATCACACACCAAAATAATACCTTGTGGTGAAAACAGGCTTCTTCAGCTTCAAATAAACTGCCTCTAGCATTAGCTTTTAAATAGTTTTCCTTTTAAGATAGCCCTTATTTACTGGAAAAGAGCAAATCCCTCCATCTTAAAGTTGAACAGTTCATTTAGTCATGTTAATGCTTCCATAAAAATATATAAATATTCTGAAAAGGCTTTTTCTTTTAAAATAAGTTATTTTTAAAAAGTCTAGTTAGAAAAAAAGTAGGTGTTAAATGACTGCAGATGGCAACAGCAAAAATTGTAATTTTTTTTTTTAAAAAAAAGAGGCTTTGCATTGCTGGAGGCGAGCGAGGTCAGCTACTCCCGCACCTGCCTTAAGGCTCACCTGCGGGAGAGGGTTCAGCAGCGGAACCAAGAGCCCACTCAGGGTATTGCGCCAGTGAAAGCGCTCCAGCCCAGCCGCTCCCTGCTCCGCCAGTCCAGCGCTGGGAGCTGGAGGCTCCCCCGTGACACCCACGGCCTCAGCAACGCTGCAGCTGGGTGACGCGGCACACGCCTGCAGCTCGCCCGAACGCGGGGTCTAGCGGCCATTTCACCACTTCACCAACTGCGAGAAATCTGACAAGCTTGTCCAAGTGAGTTTATTTTCACTTAATCAGCCCCATCTTCTCTAAACGGGGTAGCCAGAGGGTAAACTAGAGCCTACGGCATTTCATTAGCGAATGCGCTGCAGTTTACTATCACCTTTCACTTCCATGTGAGGAAGGGGAACTGCTGCCCAACACCATTTCACTTGCCTTCAAAACGGTCAAGAGTCCCTTTTCCCCGTGCTAGAGTTTATACTTCCCTTCCTTAAACAAAAACACACACACAAAAAGCAGCATCCTCCATCCCTACTTCCCAAGCAACTGAAAACAGGAGACAGTGATACCTGTGATAAGCTCTCTCTCCCTGCATAAACTCCTGGATGCCAGGAAGCGAGACTTGCCACTGCTGAATACTAATGAAAACCGATACGGATTTGGGTTTTTATTGTCAAGTGCCCAAAGAATTTTAGTGTTAAAGATAGTTTTTAACTCAAAACCTGCAACACAAACATAACACTCAAGAGTACCACACCTCTTCAGTTTGATTCACCATCCGAGTCCAAACCAAGTTTTACAATAATTAACAAGGGTAATCAAAGGAACGTTTAAAATATAAATCATTTCATGACTCCACAGAGGAGAAGCGTTATGTGTAAAATTTCTACTTTGTCCTACAAAGGATCACCAGAAAAGTTAGCAACGATGTTTTATTTACTCTTTTGAAGAAAATGTTTTGTAAAGCGATCTAGTTCATTCTCAAGGTGAATGGCTTTATTTCTGTAAAACAAACAAAAGCAATGGATTTACTTCAGTGCAGTCACATCACGAAGAAGGCAGAATCAACATCAGTGTGTTCGTTTTTATTCCTTTACTCCTGAAACCCACAGCACTAAGAAAACCCAAAGGTGGGCTCTGGCCAGAGCCTTGGGTGTCACGAGTGCGGGACCGTCCAGGCAGCGGAAGGCTGCCAGCCGTCTGCCCCACATTTCCTTTTCCCAAAGGCAGTGCCAGCTCCATCCGGGACCTTCCCTGGTTCTGGCCTTTCCTTTGAGCGTTTAACTTGGGAGAGGGGTTGTGCAATGGCCAGCAGGGCGTTCAGCAGTGCTGCTCCCACCGCGCCAGCGCTGCGCCCTGCAGGGAGAGAGCTTCGTGCCACTGCCATCTTGAAGGCCCAGGGCCAGGAGGCAGCTCCCAGCAGGGGTAAAGACCATGAACCTAAGGCTGAGGCTGCTCCCAAACCCACCGATTACTGGAAGTTTCTCTTCCGTAAACACCTACTACTGGTTTTTAAGGAAAGACAGTACTGCACTGAATGACTCGCAGTACAGCTGCTCTCGTCTTCTCCCATGGGGAGGGGTCTTTGGGAAGGTGCCACCCTACTTTACCTACAGCTGATTAATACTCTTGAGAAAGCCATTGCTCCCATGCAATAGAGACAAAGGTAGAGACGATCTAAGAAAGAGTATTTTTGGAGCTTTGCTCATCCACCTGTGTAAAAGCACACATTTATTTCATGTAACCAGAGCTGTTCAGTTACAAGTAAAGAAACCAGGTATTGCTGCACACCCTTCTGCGCCTCTGCCTGCCTTCTACCTTCTCCCAGCTGCAAAGTGACAGCAAGCACAGGTCTCACTGAATTTGCTCGTGCCCAGTCACACCCAGACTTACCTTAGCTGCTTGGAGTTGCTCTGTACGTTCTCCAGCTGATCTATTTCTTTGGAAAGCCTAGCAATTTCTTTTTCCAGGTTATTCTGGGTAATATCCACCTGCTGACAGAGCCGAGCAAAGGTAGTGGCCATTTCCCTAAAGGGAAAACAAGTTTGTAATCATGGTTCACAAAAGTCTGTGCTACCACACAGAAAAAATTAAGAAGAAAAAAAGTGAAACCCCCCCCCCCAAACCATCACATTGCTTCGCAATGTGCAGTAGAACACAGCAATCAGTCTCCAGCTGTTAAGGGATTACAGAATAGCAGAACACAGGAGAATTGCTAATTTTTTCATTTGAAAAAGAAACTTTAAACGTACAAAATGCACCTCAGCCTATGCCAACATCACGTCTGGCAATTTTTCCTTGAGCATCAGACAGGTGCAAGCCTGAGATGGGGACTCCGGCGGTAACATGTGCTGGAGCAGCTGAACGCCCCCTCGCGCAGCGCCCCGTGCCACGCTGGGCACCCCGTGCCACGCTGGGCACCCTGCTCCCAGGGAGGGTGAGCCCCTGGCAGGGTGAGGAGCGCCCCACACCTGCCGGGCACCCGATCCTACTCTCCTCCTCAAGCCATGTGCTCCCAACCTGAGCTCCAACACTCCTCCTCACCCAAAGGAAAAAAACCCAGTCACCACCCCGGGCCAGCAACCAGGCTCTCCCACGGGAGAGGATATGGCTCCTCTCCCCTCTACTTCACCTCACTGGAGCATTGGTTTGAGTCCAGCTCTTCCATGTCCTCACAGAGACACACAGCTGCTGGACACGGGGATGACTCTCTTTCCTCTGCTGAAGCTGAACTTTGTATTAGTAAAGTATTCCCTGGGCTATGGTGGTTCTGCACCCTGGTGGTTAGAGGTCTCATTTAGCAGGCCTAATTTTCTGAAATAATTTCATCAAAACAAACTGTTTCAACAGGAGAGGCTGAGGGAGACAGTCACCCAGAGATTACTTTGCAGAGACAAGTGGAGAAGCATTGGGGAAAGAGACAGACAAAAAAAGGGCACTGTTACAAAGGCTCTGAAGACCTCGCCTGTATCGCCCCAGAGGCAGAGCAGAACTGAACAGAACTGACCCGGCGCTGGCTCATGCTGGTCTAAAATCAGTCCAACGCAGCCTCCGCTAGGACTGAGCCAACTCCCATGTCTTCAGAGCAAGGTGCTGCACCAAGAGTCTACAGCTTAAGACTAACTCTTGCACAGAGATGAACGTACCGCCCTCTTCCGGTGGTAATTTCGATCTCTTTAAAACTCCCTCATAATAAATGCCACGGGATGCACCAGCTGCCTTCCCACAGCCCCTACAGCCAGTCCCCACTCCCAGGACACCACCATGTCCCACCAGAGGGAGGAAAAACCAGGGTGGTACTTACTGTTGCACCTGATGACTGCAATTAGCACTTGTAAGACTGACGATCATCTGCAGCTTTTCAGTAGCGTAGTTCACAAACTGCTGTTTAAAGGCTCGCTCTTTCGCTTTGGTGGTCCAAGTCAGCCTCTCATAAAGATACAACAGCCCGTACATACTCAACGAAAGAGAGATGAGTTTCCAGCCTACCGTTCTCCAAATCTGAAAAAAGGGATTCTTCATTAGCTTAAGTAAATTGCCCTGCAGAATAAAATCTAATTTCACCCATTTTTTTAATCATCTTCACGGCCCTTTCACCAGATTAGTTTGACAACCAGATGTTATTCCTATATTGTTACTGCAGAGCGATACAGCTACATTCAAACGAGCTGGTACCCCAGTGGCACGGAGAACGAGACGCCTGGCTGCTTTTTAACGAAGGATGAGGGAGAAAGCAAAGCTCCTGCCAAATCCAAACAGAACGAGGCACCATCAAATCATCCTTTAAGTCAGAAACTGAGCACAGAGACACAGAATAGAGAATAAATACGTCCAACTACGCTCAGAGTAACCAGTAATTTTCTCCCTGCACAGCAACCACAGGCACCCGGTGCGTTACACACGCTCATCCAGCCCAGGGTTACAGAGTCCGTTACACATTGCACCCCAAACAGGAGAGACCAGCTTGATCTTTGCCATCCCTCCCAGTACACAGTGAACGTTTCTAATGCTACTTGCCACTCCGCCAACAATGATGATGCTCATAGAGGTCCGTGATGTCAGCGAAGCTAAACTCATGATCAAAGGAACCATAAAATCATCCTGCGGCGAGTTCTCTGGAGTTAGGGCGGGAAGGCTGGCAGCAGATGGGGTGGTAGCTAAAGGACGAGGGATCTAGAAGAGTGGAATATGGCACCCTGAGTAAAAAGCATTAAGGAACTACAAAGCAGACAGGGTTTTTTTTTTTATTTTCGTATATTCAGGGTTTGATTTACTTCACGGAGACTTTTCAGCACAGAAGCCTGAACAACACTCCTGATAAGCAATGGAGGTTTTGACAGCTCCTTGCCCAGTGGGGGACTGGGTTAGAATAAGTGTTCTGCGGGACCGGCTCTGCCGTGAGGATCCCGAAGTTACACATGAAAAGGTTACCCAAAGGGTTCAATCCAAAGGAAAACAAAACTCAGGTAACAGCAGCAGAAAATTTAGGAAAGGTTTTCTGTTCCGTTCTCACCCTGAATATACTCCAATAAAAACAACGCTTGCCAAAAGTATTCCACACAAGGGACTAGGGGAAAGTAGCAGCAAGCATGTAAATAATACAGGAAAATAAGTAAAAATCAATATATTCTCATCAAGGTAAAACAAGGCACTTAAAATGTCAGCCTAATCCACCACTCACTTGTAAGTTTGGATCTGCTAGTCCCAACAGTACTCTCTGAGCTTGTTTAGGACCCAAGAAACGGTTTACAAGCGAGGTCCATCCCAAGGAAAAGTGGAACATGATATCCTCTTGAAAATCTGCACACAGACTATGACAGTTTAGATCATAGCTAAGGTCAAACCTCCTGCACGGAATTAGCAAGTGGAGCTGATTCTGAGCACCGGAAGGCAACAACGGTTTCAGATTTTCTAGAAATAAAACAGAAAAGATAAATTAACATCAAAAGCTTTACAGCGTATTCGTAAGCGGCATCCTTGCACTGCTGAGCAGCTCTGTGAACTAAGAGAATCTAAACTGACCTATTTATTTATTCATTTGTACAATCAGTGGGCATTTTAGCAGTGTTGATCCTAACAGAGCAGGCAATTTATTACTCTGGTAAAAGAACACAGTCACACAGAATCAACTCACAGAGAAAACACTGCTGGAAAAAATGGTCAAATTAACTGAAAGATCTCTATCAACGGTCAAAAGATACCAACAGACTAAGGAAAAGTTGGTTTATCCAGCAGTTCTGTAGTGCCACATACAGAAAAGGCAACATTATTGCATAAAATGATAGAAGGCTTCATGTAATTCCATGATTTTGCTCAGAAACGGATCAGGAGAGAGATGGATATGCAATAAATTTACTACTTATAAAAAATAAAAAGAAAAAGAAAAGAAAAAAGGGAGCGCGCAAATACTTTGTGAAACTATCCTGTTTTGCACTTAGAATCTGGAGGGACCTAGGAGAGGATTATACTGCAGAAACGTGATTTAACAATTAGTGTATTTCATCTATCTGTTGTGGAAGCCAAAAGTTTAAACGGGTTTATAAAAGGATTAGCCAAGTTCCCAGAGGACAGGTCCATTACTACTTGCTTAAGCCATTAATCCAGTTGCAGTATCTTGGCTCAGAAGTCCCCAAGTTGGGAATGGGTCACTGTATTTACCCTGGTTCATTAACCGTCTCCCCAGGCATCTATTACTGCTTAATAACGGAGACAGGCGTGCTCTGTCTTGATCTAGGATGGCTCTTCCTTTATCATTTTATAGCATTAACGTTACATCACAATCGGAAGGAAAGTTCTTTTAAAAGCAGTTTTTCTGAAATTGTCTCCCTCTAAACAAAAAGACTTAACCCTCCTCCTTCCTCATCTTACCAATCATCTCCTGCTGCGACTGATGCATCGACTGATTGACTTCACTGGAGCAACGATCAGCCAGGTTCTTTCCCAAACCATCTTCTATATGTTTATTCAGTTCCTGAGGTTTTATAAAAAAATATGTGCTCATCAATTTATATTTAGCTAATCAATTACATTATACCAGACAGATACATGTTAAACAGTAAGCACTGTTATTTACATTGGGAAGAAAAGCACATTACCATGGAAATACCATTTTAAATTGCACACTGTGACTAAAAACCCAATTAAAGTCACACAGGTAAGACTCCTCCAGGACTGTAATCATTAAAAGACACACAGGGAAGTCTGTATTTTCAATAAACCCCAACACTGAAAAGCATACCACTACCACCACACTGCCCTGCAAAGCCTTCGCTGTCATCGTTTGACGGGAGCCAATTTCACTGCCCTGCACAAAAATAAACTGATCCATCAACTCCCATGGAGATCTGCTCCGGACGTTTTGCAGAGCCAGGACAGCACAGACTGTCCTAAAAAGCAGCGCTCCCAGCTGATCAACAAGGCTCAACCAGGTGGGAGTTGCAGCAAAGTCTGAGTGTAAGAGACAAATACTTACAGGTGTATGCTCCTTTAAAATACTAAGTTTGAGAAGGAATTTATAGAAGTTTAATAAAACCCGCCTTTTTTCATAAGAAAAACCCCAAACCAACCCATAAAGTGTTGGATATTTTCAAGCTCGTTTTATTTTTGGATCTATTTCATTTTAGGAGTAGTGAAAATTGTTTAGTTAAGGTTTTTATTAACTAGAAGTGAAGACTACAAAATCAGGGTGTCAGTGAATTAAAGTTTCAGTAACCACTCCAGTAAAAGGACCGTTGAAACAAAAATTAATTTTTTTTCCAAAAACAAAGTAGAAAACATTTTCAACCTTTTCCAGTTTTAAGTAAACAGAGATATGTGTATGACAGAAAGCAAAAATCCTGCAGTATTATAAGCAAGTGTCACACAAAATGCTATGCAAATCATGAAAACACAGAAATAGAAGGAAAGACAAAGAGCCTGGCTTCAAAACTTCTTCAAATGCAAGAAAACTTACTGTTTTATAGAGCTTCAATACTTGGGGAGACGGGTGAAAATCTGAATAAAATTCATCAACTAAAACTGAAAGTCGGCAAATCTCATCGGTCATGGCAGAGGAGACCTGGAAGAATGTGGTAAATACATAAAATGTTTCTCCTACCTTTTCCAGCCAGAGTGAAAACACTGCATTGGCTGTTACAATAAATGATTCAATTACCCCAGAGTCAGAAAATATTGCCATTTTAGGGGTTTTTTCTTTTTTGTTTTTTTAAACATGCTGGAAAAGGAACATAAACTAGACATTTCAAATGTGCTTGAGGATATGGGTGGGCACCTAAAGGAGCTGCCTTACAGAAGAGGCAACACTTGAATCCTGGAGATTTTTCACACTGCCATTACTTACTTTATTTTCTACCTCCTCAGTAACACGTTTAATTTTTTCCTTAGTATCTTCCGTCAAAATGTTCAGCTGATTTCGAACAAAGTCCAATCTGTCCCTCTGATCTTCTCGCTCTTCCATGGAACGGACTCTAACACAGCAGAAAGGAAGTCACCATCACCAGCAGGTATTCTCCCAGTAATGAAACAAGCCCCAGAACCAGGCATGGACCACCCAGCCAAAAAGAACCCAAAGTGACAACGGCTGAACAAAGCAGAATAACTGCAATACAGATAGTGAATTTACAGGCGCATCTAAAGGCTGCATTGATCGAAAATAACTCAAATTACAGGGTTTGGATATATTTACAAAAATGGCATTTGGAGTTGGAATTGTTAGCACTGTACACAATTACAACTAAAAAAAGGTGGGGGGAATCAGGGGCCTTTAACGCTTAGTCTATCCCGATTTAAAAATAATAATAAAAAAAGGATAAATCTGATCAAACTGTCCTACTGCCGCTCACCAGCATCGCTCAACTATTCCAGTGACAGGGGTCTGATGACCCTGCAAAGTAAAGGGGAGGCAGCAGAAACTAACCTTGTCACAATCAACTCTCTTCAGAAGTCCTCAACCTATCATTTAAGTAAAAATCGCTTAAAATCTAAAGCAGTTATATCTTGAAGGGCCAGCAGAAACATCAAACAGCAATTCAGATTAAGAGGGGTCACTACACAACATTTGGCAGGCCAGCTGACAGAAAGAAGCAGAGTATCAGAATATTTTCAAACATTTCACAGCATGTTTTCATAGCATCTGACAACGTGACAAGTTAATATGTAAACACGCAGTTTGTAAAAGCTGATTTATTCAGGAAGATGAGTGTGTTTGACAGGCACAGTGGAGTCTGTTGAAACATAAAGACACACTATTAACAGACACAGAAAGGAGATGGATAGAAAGGATTAAACATGACAGCAAGTTCACTGTGAACAAGAAAGACAAGAGGTAGCAACAAAAGTGAGGGGAAAAAACCACAAATACGCAAACCTCAAGGAATAGGTGAAACTATCAGACAGAGTAGATGAGCTGTTATCATCAGCACTAAAAGGATTACATGAGCAAAGACAGAATAAAGATATTTAAGGACACAATCTGGAAAGGGCCAAAGGCCAAGCCTCTGTTAGCTTGGGCTTTTCTTATTCGTTACAGGATTCTAGCCACTTGCGAAATAAAGTGTCTACATCCTCCCATTTATTTTGTCAGTGTTACCGTTAACAAAAAAAACTTAGGTAAACCAGGCCCAGACATCACTTCCGAAATGCTGGATACAGCTAGAAAAACTTAGGAATTCAAATATTTTTGAAAAAAAGATTTGAACACCCACAGACTGCCTTTGTTACTGTCAGTCAGTAACAAAGAATAACACAGTAAACCAAAATCTCTACGCAGAAGTCACAGACCAAGGACAAGACTGAACCGTGCAAGTCAAGAGTCGTAAGACTGACACACCAGAGAAATTCTCGGTTTCTTACCAAGCACGAAAAGTGAATTTTAAAGTCCATAATGGCCCAAGAAAATCATCGGCATAGAAACGGCTCCTCAGAGGATCTGGATAAACCAAAACCAACCAGCCCTCCAACCAACCTACCTTTTCTCTGCTGCTGCTACGTTTATGGCGTCCATAATGTTTTTCACAGTATCTATTATCTGTTTAGCTCTGATAGTGTGCTGTTCAAACTTGGTTTTCACGGCTGACTGCGAGATACACTCCTGCGAGGGGCCCAAGCCACAACACATTACTGCAATTCCATGCCAACACATTCAGGAATTTCACTATCAGAAAGCACACGCTGCTAATTTTACCACAAACTTAAACCGATGGGAAATAAAAAGGGGAAAAGTATATAGAAATTAAAAGACAACAGAACTGAAATCTCAAATGAGTCTATAGCAGCAAATCTGTACCTTCATGTTCATTCACAGTAATGTGCATAGGTTTTTATTCTGTTAAAATAAATTAATAGTGTAAAGAAAAAAGAAAACTCAAGATGAATAAGTAAGATAAATCTAGCTCTTCAAAAAAAATTCTGAACTATCTCCTTGGAATTATAAGTGTCTAACACGAATACTGGCAATATTGCCTAGCTCGAGTTTTCTTTCTTGCAATAAATATTCTTAGTTTCAAGAAGCAGTTCTGTCAGTAAAATCTGACATGCTCACGTCAATACTGACCATCCAGGAACAAAACACGTAATTAGGAATAACAAACAAGGATTTCCTCACAGGATAAATAAATTTGTTGAGTAGTCCTTAAAATACTAGCTTATTTGCAGATTACTGAAGTGTTATATAAAGAGTAGAGAATGCTCTAAAGACAAAATTTCTAATCAGTCCGCAACCTTGAATATCGTACAGCGATGCAGAAATTACAGGACACGGATTGAAACGATACACAAATGTTCAATTTGGACAAAAGCAAATCAAATATGATTAGCCATAAATTAAGACTTCGAATTTTTTCAAGCAACTGCAGATATTGTTGGAATTCAACCTGCACTAAGTCACCACAAAGTAATAACGTGTTCTGTGTTTGAGGGGAAGAAAACAAGCGTCTAGTTCCTTTATACCAGATCTATGGGGTTTTTAAACTCTTCTCGATCTATTGGTGCACCTTTCACAGGACAAACAGGTTTAGGTTGTTTTCAGAAGACTTGCCTAAGACCTTATGCTGCAATAGCAAATTTCAGCTGCCTGAAAATAATAGATCAAAACAAAATAAACAAAATGGGTAAAATATATTCCCTGTTCCTCGATGAAGCAGATCTAGAAATCAGCAATGAAAGGCCAGAGTTTCATAAATATCAGCACATTGTAAGAGCTAGACTAGACACAGAGGAAAGAATCTTCCCAGCATTAGTATGTGGTAGATAAAAGGATGACAGTCACTCACAACACAATCAGAAAATCCAAGTTAGAGCACTAGGAAAAACACAAAGGTTAGTTAAACAACTGCGAAAGGTAAGAGGGGGACAGCAGCAGTTCTGCTGTTAAGTCTGTAAAAATAAGTATCAAAAAAAAAAGAGAAAAGTTATGTTTCAATAGCATAACCAAAACCAGTTACCTTCCAGCCCACTTCCAGTATAGCAAGACAGTCTTTAAGCACACAGCTCATTACATTCCCGTGCAGTGTTAGGGAAGGACTCTGCAATAGCTGTGTTATTCACTCCAATTCACAGCCGCAGTTACTATCCTGCCCTGCCTCCCTCCTCCACACCTCTCCATACCACCTCTGTTACCAGTTTTTCAAGGAAACTCGGGAAACACTACAACCTCAGGCATAGTGGGGTTTGGTTTTACGTAGAATATCCACCAGGGACTACGGCACACAGTGCACTGTGCATGCACTTCCCTGCTGTTTCAATAAGGCATTTCTATGTATCTCACTGTAAAATTTCAGAAGATACATACACAAACTACTTTCTGCTATTCCACAATATAACAATTTGGAATTGAGCTACCAATCCAACCCTTTTCTTTAAGGCTGTGTATTTTTTTTACCTCGTAAAACAGCTGACATACACAGTAACATCACTTTTTGAAGCTACTACACGAACCTTTAAAACTTTAATTTCACCAGTGCTTACAAGTATTTCTAGTAATGCCTTACCAGTTTTTCTTTTAGCAACTTTAACCACCCTGTGCTTTGCAGAAGAACAACGTGCTGTATCTGTTTTTGGAATGCCTTTTGCCCTCACACAAAAGTCTACATAAATGTAGTGACAAACCTTTCAAAGATGGTCCAGATTATTCCCATACTACAACAAACTAGCGCTGATGGGTGGTTTCTAGCTTTTTTTTTAAGATTCTAGCTATGCTGAGCTCGTATCGGTCCTGGGATGAACAGGCTGTCCAGTCAGGGAACTGCTAGCAAGATCAGGAATATGGAAGTACTGGAGAAGTAACAGTTCCTCCTCTCAGTCCTTGTAGAAAAGAGGAAGAGGCCATCCAATTTTAATGAAGACAAAAGCAGGGTGAGAGAATCCAGGAGGAGCAAAACCAGCAGACATAGCCAGCAGGAACACAGAATGTGTGGACAGGTTTATAAATGAAGCGATGAGATAGCTTAGAGATGCGAACCGGACAAAATAGCGCAAGAAACGTTTGGAAAGTCCGAGCAGGGCACCTGAACAGGGACAAGGAGCTGCCGGCAAGACAGACAGACTTAAGCAGAGGAGGAGTCAGTGTTTGATGAGGACAGACAGAGGCATCTATGTTCTCATCCCTCCCCTTTCACAGACTGGAGTGTAATCCAAGAGTCTTGGGACTCGCAGCTCCTCTGTCAGAAAACAGAGTGAGTGCAAAGTGCTTTTGCCAGAAGTGCTCAGGCTGTACTTGCAGCCAAACAGCACCTGAACTTGGTCCAGCAGCGCATACAGCATGGTATCCAGTAGGATTTTGTTCCCAGCCTGAATACAGAAAATTCTACCTGACGTACAATATTCTTCATTAATATATAAGCTGGCATAGCCTAGCACTGGTAAACACAACTGGCACCAGCATACTATTGTCATCAGTTGCTTGATCAGCTCAAGTGACAGCAATTTGAGTATTAGGTCTGAAGATTTCAGACCTGGTGAACCATTTAAGTATCAGCCCTGCTTTAAAAGCAAATAAAATGCCATCATAACTTAGGAAATCACCCACAAAACCTGAACGTGCTACAACATCAGACACTCAAAACTTAAATTGCTTTGGCAGTCTTAATTTAGCAGATGCTGTCATGCTAAGTGACGTGATCACACTCCTTTTCAAAGGCATTCATTATGATTTCAGGATGAAACATGGCCAAGCAGGGGAAAACATTACAGAATCCTCACTGTTGGGAGTCAGAAAGTATGCAGCAAATGAAACAGATAATGCGAAAGAAGAAACAAGTTCTTTTAAGGCCATTCCGTGCTGTCACAGAATTGTTCTTTGTCCCTGCCTCTGCCAAAGAAACTTGCCATGGTTGTGACCTTGTGATGGATGCTTCTCATTTTAGTGGCCAACTCAAGAGGGTGACATCCGATTTGCAGATGTGCTGAGCACTCATAGCATCACATTAAGACAGAAGTATGACTTATTTAATAATCTTGAAACATCCTAAGTGTTGAGTGCTTAACCATAATTATAAGAAATTTTGTCAAAAAAACTTTGGGTACAGCACATGGAAAAATATGTTAAAGAACAATAATTGATTTAGAAGCTTAATTTCCACTTTTTTCCTACTGGTTGAAAGTTTCCTACTATAATTCTAAGAACAAAAATTACAAACAAATGCTCATGTTTGGCTACAAATAGTGACAAGCAGGAAACTTCATGCCTCACAGACTCAGGCCCTGCTGGTATTCTGAACCAATCATTTCAACAACTCAGTCATCGATCATTAAGACTATGGCTAAGAATTAAATTTAAACTTTAGCCTGATATTTTCTTGCTTATGCAAGACAGTATCAAGCTGTTATTTTAACACCTTTTTGATATACACACATTCTTACATAATCTGGTTTTGCTAAGGTCAAATGGGCTTGTTTGTAATGAAAGAAGAGGCACTTCTTAGAGGCTGTTTGATTTTTTTTTTTTTTTTAAAATATACCAAACAAGGAATTACTTACTGGTTCAGGCGTGCATGAACCACCTTGAGCATTTGGTGTATACAAACCACATTAGCACTGTTCAGACTCATGTTGCATGAGATATGCCAATACATACCACAAAAAAATCATCAAGGCATATCCAAAATGTGTACTTAAGATATCCAAGAATGGCTTTAACTAATTAGATTTATCAAATTCAGCGAGACAAACGCATCCTGTCACAAAGAAATTACTCAACTGCCTAGCCAGTCTGACTCTGAAGGAACTGTACACTCCAGCTATGACTCCAACTGTAAACTGAGGGTGAAGGATGGATTCTGTACAGCAACAAGGATGTAAAAATAGTGTTAATGTTCAGAGAATCAGAGCTAAGAGGTAGATAATGGTGATAATTTCAAAACTCTGGCTTTAAAAATGTAAGTAAATATTTAGTTTTACATTGGTGAAACAGAATTTCTCACTATTTGAGTCCTGCACTACAATGCTTAATTATAAAGCTACAACTTCAGAGCAAAATAAGGCTTACTATACAGCAAATATTTCACCAGCTCATGGTTGTAAGTGATACACTCCTTTCAAAGAGCATCATCTCTTTTTACATAGACTGTATTGGCATTGAGATCTCGAAACATGAGCCAAAAGTCCAGTTTTGGTCCCTTTCCTCACTGAATCCTTGTTTCTAACAACAGCCTGCTATTCAAGGTGAGAACAGATGAACAGAGCTCACAGATACGGCAAAGCTGCCAGATGGTTTGAACACCTTACACTCCTCCACTTGTTAACATGGGTTATGTTCAGTAAAAGTAAACTAAGCATAAGCAAAAGCTACCTTTGCATTAAAAAACAGGCAGTCTAAAAAGCCCATCATAAATACCTCAAATATCTGCTCAAAATGTTGAAATTCCTGGAATCTTGTTTGAAATCCTTCAGCAAGTGCTCCACCTGTAAAACACAACGGACCATAAGGGAGAGAGCAGTATCCCACAGCAGTGACTGTATCTTAAATATTTTTGTTTATCAGGTTTTATGATATTTTTCTGCGTTTGAGGAAAAGCAAGAGTTCCTACACACCACCCTCTGGCATTCCTTGGGCCTTCTGTCTCCTGGCACTCAGAACTTCTTTTGCTGAAACAAAAAAGATGCGATTCCTGGCTTCTACAGGATCAATAACTTTGAGCTCATCAACTAGAAAAGTCAGACAGCGCTCCATGTGCTGCCTGCGCACCTAAGGAAAAGGTAAAAAGCTCATGAGAAAAAAGCAAAAACTGAGAATAAATCAAATCAGAATCTCAGAGTCAGAAACAGATGAACAACCCCTTAGACAGCAGATGCCTTCTAATCCTACGGATGCACGCAGCAGCTGCTTTTAACCATTTAAACAGCCCTGGGAACAACAGCACTTTCTTCTACAACTGTTTGTATTTATCCAAGTCAGATATCTCACTCAGTTACAGGGATAACCACTTCATTCCCCACATACAGAGGAATGAGTAACACTGCGAGCTTGTTGCCACTGGAAAGAACAGAAGTGCGCACCAAACTGTCACCACCTAACACTGTACTCTGCCAGCTACTCTAGGTACCTATATATGTATAATCTGTAGCCTGAAGATTTAAAACAAGCTTAACCGTGGAAGAAAAAAGTTCTAAAGAAGCTTCCCATTGTATCACCTGCCTGCAACTATTGCAGTTTGAATTGCAGGTTGCTTTCTGCTCTGAACAAGGAATAAGTTATTTCCATTTTCTGACCAAATAACTTGTCCTTTTATTAATAAAACAAAGCTAGTGTTTTCATATCAATAACTGTATTACCTAGGCAATTTAGCATGATTTTATGCATGTGAAGGCCTTTTCTTTCTTTATACATATATTAAAATATTTTTTTTTTTTTTAAATCAACCCAAATAAGAGCCATCAAGTCACTCACATCTTCCATATATTCTGGTTCTGATGCGGAGGCATCCCATCTGTTATTCAAGATGAAGATATTTGGCTTGGAGAGTCGTTCGTTCACTTTATGGAAAAAATGTTTTTCCTAAGAATTAAAGCACAAACAGAAAACTACTCAGACATCCAAACCAGGGTTACGCATTCTTCTGTAACAAATTCTGAAATTAAACAAGCTTTTAATAAAGTTTCCTATTAACAAATAATTAACTAGCCTTAAAAACCACAGATATCCGACACAAAAAAGGCTTATGATAGTTGAGTAGTCATCGAATGACTTAAAACCAACGCCAGCCCTGAAAGTCAAAGATACCACAAGCTTCTCAAAAAATAGGTATAAATACAAATTAAGAAAACTTCCAAAACAAATAGTTTAGAAAACACTGGGAAAGAAAGTCTATTTTTCTATAAATCTATCACACCATTCACCGTGGGGTTTCTTTTTCCCCTCCTCCTTTCACTCTTACTATCACAAAACTTCATCTCCTTTAACACTGCTAGCCCTCTATCAAATTTGCTTCCAATTGTGTGACACGAAATATTGTTGGGGAAGAGAGGAAGGAAAAAAGAACACAAAAAACCCCAACATCTGCTCATTTCACGTGTTGAATAAGATGCTTGGCTAAAACTATGAAGCCTTCCTTATTTGAACTACCAAGCTGCTCCTGTCCACCATGCCAAACCTGGTTTCTATATCCAGAAAAACACTCTCTGACTATATCATTCAACCAGGCAACATCAACTTGAACTACAGACAAATTACATTTCCTACATGAGGATGTACGGCTCCAGCCACAGGAAAAGAGTCGTTGTGAATGTTTTCATTTTAAAAACCAGACATGCAGATACCTGAAAACATATTTGGGTCCCTTGCCTGTGCCTACCACCCATCATTGCTATTTTCATCGTGATAATGGGCGAGTCGTGATGGAGCAAATCCCCACTCAGCACAGCCGAAACAGAGGAGATCTCTGTGCTGCCATAAGCTTTTCGAATCCGCAACAGGACTCAGCCATATATTCTGGACACAACACTGGAGATACGTTAGTCTCCATCAGTCCGGGAATAAGCGTGTGTAAACAAGATTACTGGTGCAGAAATAAGAAATTTGTCTGAAGAGAATTTATGAGGGAATATTAGAAAACCCACATTCATGCAAAAAATCTGTGGTTGTGCAGCAGCTGCCAAATATTCTCAAACCTGTTACGGTAAGAGGTAAAAATAATTCCTAATGAGGAGGAAACACAGTTATCATATGCTTTACCTGAAGGATAGACTTGTTTAGAGGAAGAAAGAAATTACCATGTGCCACAATGCAAAGCAAAATACAAATGCTTTAGAGCAGTTACATAACTGTTAAAGGCAACTTCATTAGCGTCTGCCAGGCTGAAAACATTAAAAAGAAGAAAGAGTAGGAGAGCTGTTTACTGAGCCAAAGCCTCAATCACAGCTAAGATCTACTTCTGTTCCCTCCAATATACACCCTGACCACTGGTTATTTCCAGATTCTAGTAACTACAAGGTGCTCAGTGTTGAGTGAGGATTTATAGGCATGGCAACCAAAAAACCTCAGCAAGACTTCAATGCTTCAAACAAATTGCAAGACTAACCTATTTCTACTTAGCAGCTTTCAGCCGTGCCCAACAAGGAAAAAAGATTGGCCAAAAATCACATTAAAAAGCAGAGTAGCACTTCTGTAACTGGGTGTTAAGGACCAGACAAATACAATATTAGCAGAATTAGTAGATGTACAGCCTCGACATCTTTCCTACATATTTACTGCCTCAGGTGGATTGTTTTTAATGGTTCATTTCTCCTGAGAAAATGAGAGCGCCAAATCAAATTTGGCCTTTTCTCCATTTACTTCATTATACCAAACTGAAATCCGGCACACAGGTCCCTATTGTTTCCATGTTTCTATGCAGCAATAAGGTGTTGACTAAAACCCGATCTTTATTTCTTCTTCCTTTTTTAATTAAAAAACCAAACCAAACCCGACTATGGTATGTACATAATGCAAACAATTTCTAGACTCCCTCCATACTAAAAGCCAAAAAGTGCCCTTCACGTGAGATAATGGAGAAGGTAAAGCCATAGTTGTGCCAAACCCTCTCTTTTGCCTTGGATGTTGTCAGAATCTTCCTTCCTTTTAAATCACATCTCTTTCATATTTGAATCTTTGTGGATTCGGCTCAGAATATGGAATGTAATGTTTTTAAATTCATTTTACCACCTTCTCAGATTTCTATCAACCTATTCCCATTTGCTACAATGCAAGGAAATACTTTCCCTGTACATTCAATTCTTTCTTGTATTAAAAATTGCCTCAATAATCAGAAAGTTCAGACACTGTATGTCAGAACTATGTTCAACACTATCAGAGTATTTTATTTGTCTGCAGTAGGCTTAATAGAAGTCTTCAAGAGATTTCTCAGTAGCATTATACTACATTCTGGCAGTCCCACTTCCAATAACTTAGAAACCTTACATTGATATTGTCTGCATTCACAATACTTAGTTCAGTCAAAACTGGAGATCACCACAAAATTAAAGTAAATCTCTGGTCTTGTATTTTGAGTATCCCAACAGCTCCTTTGGCCACCTCGTATGCTCTCCTTCTACGAGTCATACAATCTTTAGGCTGCAAAGTATACAGAAGTCTTCTCGTTCTTGAAACAAGGCTTTATAGAATAAAGGTGTGAAAAGATCTTCAGCTCTCCATGTTGCACAGAACCATGTAACATGAATGCCTATTGCTGGCATCTTCAGAAGAAGAAACATAGTCCAATGAGGACAACCTGTGCACTTGTCCTCAACACAAGGTGTACCAACAAAATCCACCCTCTTCTGAGACAAGAACACATGAGCAACAAGACAGAAATTCAACTTCCGTCACCTGCTTTGTGTATTTTACTGAACTTCTGCATATGAAATACTCCACAATTTGTTTCTTTGATAATACGATTGTCTTCAGCTGACAAGTATTGACAAACTGTAAAGTTAGACAAGTATTACACCATCAATTTATCAAAAAATAAACTCAGATAGAAAGGACAAATGTAATGCTCAAGTCAGAGTAAGCAAAGCTGGTTAAGAAACTTGGTTCTCCTTTCCTTAGTGAGGGATACATGTTGTCTCTTGTCCGCCACTCCCAAATTCTGTTCACAAGATTTAAGTGCAATGATCCATGGGAGCTTCAGTAAAGGTCTACGAGAAGCCATTTCAGTTATGGAACTGCCGAGTATTTAAATAAAAAAAGAAATGTAAAATCATTGCACATCATACCGTGTTCATGAGAGTTGATTCAGAATTGGCAACCAAGACAAACACGTCAGCATCTAAGCAGAATTTGTCAATCCAGCTATCCAGTTCTGTAGTGACATCTGTGCCAGGGCTGTTGAGAATAAAAAACACAAACTCATATTTACATGGCAAAGGAGTATTTGATTTTTAGAAACTGATAAAAATAGAGTGGGATTGTCTAAGGGCCTGGTAAGAAGATAAAAAACTCTCTATCTTTAAACTGATGCTTACCTCAAGCTTAATGCAAACATAGCGAAAGCCAATTACCGTTTTGCATTTATCAGTCACTCACTCATTGGACCATCTACTCATTCAAAAGTGCAGTTTCTAATGAATAAATATGCAGAGCATAATAGCTAAGGGAAGTGACAGGCAGTTCGCTGGAAATCCAGGCAGTCTCACAGAATGCTCCCCCCCCGTATCCCAAGTTTTAGATTTTAATCAAAAAGTACCATTGAAATATTTTTCCCCACTAAAAAAGGCCTACTTTAAAGTGATATGTTACACAAGCTGTGCATAGATTCCGTAAGAAATTAAAATGAAGTTAAAACTACAGTGCTGTCAGTTTTTAAAAAATAAAGTGAAATACGAGCATTAGGTCACGTTTGCAACACACCTCAATTATTGCTGGTTCAAATTTGCTCTATTTAAAGGTAAAAAGATTATTTTCTCCTTACAAGTACCTATTCTCTCAGATTCTAGGTTAGGGATTTTTTCCCCCTTTACATTTCACATTTAGCAACCAAGACCATCAAGATGAAATTATGCCTTATATCACATCTATATAAGGATCCCTTCTGGGCTTCCAGTATACTTGTGCGATGCACACGTCCTCAAGGAGACAGCACAACTGCATAAGCTCAGAAGTCCAGAAGTGCATCAAACCAACCAGCTCCCCGCGCCAGCCGGGCTGGCTTTCTCTCCAACACAGGATCTGAGTTTGCACCTCAGAAAACAACGACAAACTCCCAGCAATTTCAAAAGTGCAAGATTAGAGCAACAAAAAGCACTAGAATTTATCAAAATAAACTCTGGACCTTATTTTGCTGGATACAAAGGATTCGTACTTACAAATTCACCCATATGTGAGTGAATCACTCTCAAATCCGATCTATATTGATTCACTTATTAGGTACAGATCACCTAACAGTTGGAAAAAATATTACCAGGTCATACCTCAAAGTGGCCAGGAATATGGGCATTTGACACAGACAAAGCGAAAGCTTTCAGAATTCTTTAAATACATAAACAGCAGAAAACTCTAGCCCAACACCTAGGTGCACATAGCCGACGGTCACAATTATGTTTTGAGGTCACTCGTTACTTTGATATGTAGGCACTGCAACTCTTATCAGAGGCTTTTAAAAACTAAGTCCAGATTGTTTACACTTCCCATGATCAGTCTGAAGCGTTTAAAGACAGGAGATGGGCCAAAGGTTGTTGCTGCAAGTGCTGCTGCACTTCCATATTCTTTATTTTAAAAGTAGAGGTATCAAAAAGGTTTTTGGTATCAGCCAAAACCTAGTCCTTTATCCAGCTCAATCACAAGACACTCGTTTGTTTCAACTGTTACAAAGCCAAAATCAGTAGGGTGATGACAGGCGGCAGTATATACAAAAGAACAAACTCTGTACTCTCTCTCAAAAAAACCCCCACATTGAACACCAAAAAAACCAAACCTTTTCAATAATTTTGCAACCTAACAACCAAAACAGTATCAATTAATCAGTAAACCACTCACTTTTTTAAGGATTATAATGGCTAATTTATTTAAGAAAAGATTTACTAGAATAGAAAACATACCTGTCCACTAAAACCAAATCATCTCTCAGCAGGGCACACTTTGACTTGGGCCAAAAGACATGGACGAGACAGCCAGCTTTCAAATCTTTATCCATGTGAAGTGCATGAGCAAGCTGATTGACTGTCTATAAAAAGCATAAAGAGAAGACAAACATGAATATACACCACAAACAAGTCCGCAGACCAGTCTAATTTGGTTCTCAAGCAAACCTGGACAGGATCTATCCTGAACAGAATTAACAGAGTTTACAGACCCTGCTGGGAAATACTTCTGATTTTTTTTTTTTTGTTTAACCTCTTAGACTCACCAGCATCTAAAGAACAAGATGTGCCTTGAAACCCAGACAGGAGTTTCTCTAGAGTCACAAAGTGGTATTGCTTACAGGGCTACAGAGTGTGATACTGAATGTCATCATGAATTTGCCTTGGAGGTTTAACATACCAATGTGAGCAGCTAAATAAGCTGAGCACCAGAGGGCCAAATGAGAGGCACATTCCAAACCTTTAACAAGTAACAGAACTTACACTCAGTCCTATAAAACCAGATCACTCAACATACGCTATGCTGCAATCAAACGCACATTTATTGTTTCTCTGAAATACCCAAGAAAAATTGCAAAGTAAGCCATTTTAGTTTGTTAGTTATTTCCTCCCAAAACAAGAACTTAAAAATGCAGAATGAGTTAGCCTTATAGTTTTGTTAGACCTGGAATCATTGTTATAAGACAGATCCTTTGAGAAATGGTTACTGTGAAAAGTTGCATTAATGATTCAAAACCTGTACCTTGACACTCTTCTTTTCATCGGAGCCTTCTGTCATAAGATAAGCCTTATCTCCATCTGTCCCCTCCACGCTGAGAAAGCAGTTAGTTGTATGGCCAATCCCACTAGGAAGTACCTTATCCCACAGCATCGCATTAATGACCGAACTTTTCCCGCTGCTTGTTCTAGGGGGAAAGAAAATAAAAGCCCTCTGAGCACAGTACAGCAGCCTTACACATAACTTTGTCTTGAACTGAACGCACCCCCATTTAATTGCATCAGACCCACATACTGCAAACTGTTTCAGGAGACAACAGCTTCGAGCCAGTACATTGCAGCTTGACAGAAAAGAATAGATAGTGCAGGAAAAATGCATCTCAACAGCAATTCCAAAAATCTTTCTTGGTATCAACATTGCCTATGCAACCAAGAAAACCAATTTTCATTCACATAATGCATCTCAATGCTGTCTCAACAACCCCAACCCATACTGCCAAGTAGGATTTAGCTGGTATACCTCAACCCATGCAAGAAATTTGTAAAAGATACTGGCCCAACTTTGCTCCACTGGAAAAGCATCTAGCATAAAAAGATGCCTTAGATCAACTTAAAGCAATTGCTAAGTCTCAACATGCTGTCCCGCGCCCCTGCCCTCTTCTTTATGCCAGCCCTAGCATTCCTGTGGAAAAGAACAAACTGAAAATGCACATAACATTTTGTGCAGACTTATATTCTGATCAGACAACAATTCCACGTTCTTGCTCACAGCAAATCTAAAGGAATTCCAGGGATGACATGAGAAGGTTGCATGACAGGGGCAGGGAAGGACTATCCTCTACAGTGGCAATCAACTCCTTAAAACGTCTGTGAAATTACTGCCTCAATGAGTTACTGTCTTCAGAGAAACATCTTTTCTTTACCAGTCAGGAAGGAACTGCTGCTTCCAACAAGAGTCTTCTAGGCATGAAATGAGGTACAAAAGGAGCACCGCTGTGCTGATGCCTTCTGGCACATGTCAAAGCATTGCTGTCTGGGAATTCTCATCACAGCCAGCAATAACAACTCAGAACAATTTAATGGATTATCATCTCAACCGAAAATGAAGATTCCTTCAGTAAGATGTGAAATAACGTGCAAAAAGACGTCTCAAATATATTTCTTGTGCATAATCCATATGACGCAAATGCTGTCTTAAATAATGGAACTTAATCTTGTCCTTATTTCAGAAGGAAGAGGTAGTTGAATTAACCAAAACCCTCTTGCCTAAAAGGAACTGTTCACCAACTCAAGATTCTGCAAGAACTTGAAGTTCTCAGTAATGTCCTACTTCACACTAACCCTCCACCCCTCACCCATAAAGATTTGAGGTTTAACTGTTACACAACAGTATGAAATTACATGGACTAGAACTCATTTTTGAGCTGCTACTTCTGGAAAAAGTTTAGTGCTCACTGTACAACAGTTTACAAATTTATATAAAGTGTCAGAGGGAGAGTTAAATTCTCTTTTTCCTGCTCTGAACTTCTGCCCTTTGCAAAAGCAACTTTTATCAAATACCACAGTTTGTAAACGTATTCAACTTTTAACTTTGTGAAATGTCAAGGCTGAGATATAACTAATTTCTTTATCCCGGATGCTTTTCTTGTTTTTCTTTAAACAGCTGAACTATTTTTAGCACAGTGAAAGCAAGACCACTGTTGTACACATTTTTTCCAGCACTATTACAGAATTTTAGAACTAAAACTTTAACATTCATACTCCAGAAAAAATACGTAACCACATCCTTAAATATAAGCACAGAAAAATCAATCTATCTGAAGCAAAGTGGAGTAACAGACCCCAGCCTAGCTAGGCACATAAAAGCATTTGAAAGCACTGGAACCTTAGTCTTTTAGAAGGACTTCACTATTTTATAGCTGACTTCACATGCAGTAAGGCAGATTTTCATCATCTTTCCACACCCTGTTCAAAACGCAGACATTTACTGGAAGTGGTAAGACCCAATCAAAATTTCTCACTGAAAACTTAAAACTTTTCCACTAAGATGCGACTGAAACACAAAAAGCACTACATGCAAGCATAGACACACAAAACCTCCGTGCTTTGGGTCTAAACACCTGACAGCATCTCTTTAGAATACTTCTTATGTAGTAACACATTTCAGGTGCAACAAATACATTTCCTTTTAACTCCCTTTTTTCCTGCTTCAAAAATAAAAAAGATACAGCTGAAATGATCCCAAGCTGACCAAAATTTTTGAATACTTTAAATACATTGGGGTTTTTTTTAGGAGAGAAGTGAATTTAAATAACCCGTAACCTTGGAAACGCTATCTAAATATGTGAAAGGTTTTACACTTGGTCGGTAGTAATACTACCAAAGACCGTGAACTTTTCCCAATTAGTGATTTGGGAAAGCAGAAATTCATAGCTTGATTCAGCTTGACCTGTAACATTGTTACTGTTATTCCTTATAATCATCACATAGATCTATCAGACTAACAATACAACCAACAAGGCAACTGACTCTGTCTATTTTCCTTCAGCTGCTCATAGTCAGAAACATAAGCAGCTCAAAGTTTAGTTTTTCAGTACTTGTGATCAAACACAATGTAAGCTGTCAAGTAAAACAAAAATATCAAACAAACAAACCTACCACCTTAAAAAAAGAAAAGCCCTTCTGGAGAAGATGAAGACAAACTCAGACCTTCCTAAGTCAAGTAATGGATCTATACAGGATAATTATTTTACAAAGTTTATCAATGAAAAACACATAACAAGACATACATAATTAATCTACAGTCCTGAAGCAAGACGGTATCAAAGAAATATTCAGCATCAATCAGATAAGAATGAACGTGGTTTTACGTATTATATTTCAAACAACAATTCTGCAATGAAGCACTAATTCCAGTGCATTTAAATTAGAAATAAGGACACTAAGCCCTAGAGGAGAAAAAAGAAATCAAATTAAGTTCTGGTAATTCCATTCATTACCTGCCAAAAAATGCCACTTTCATGTGTCTCCGTGAAAGCACCTCACCGATGACTGCTAACTTATTTTTATAAGCCTGTATTTTTGCTAGTTCATCTTCTGTTGCTACATGTTCAAGCTCTGGGTTCCTGTATGTTGCTACACATAGAAAAAGAACAACGTAAAAGCAATGACGTACAGAGTACATGCTCCAGGATATAAAATACAGATCATCAGTACTTCACATGCCAACAAAGATCTGTGTAAGTTTTAATTATATAGTGGTAAGCAAACAAAACTAATAAAACCCCACTACAGACACTGATATTAGCTCTTGTCATTTGACAGCTCCACCACAAACACTTGTGAAATCATAAGTCGCTTCAGATTAATCAACAATCTATGTGCTGCATTCAATAAGCCTGTGAACAGTCTGTTGTGCTGATTTGCCCCGCTCTTTGTGACACCTGTCTCCTTCAGAAAGGAAAACCGAGCCCTCTCACAGATCTCCCAGCTAGGCTGGGCTGTCTTCTCCCTGCAGAGCTCACCGGGGTGATGAGCAACCAACTCCACATAGCAACACACGTGCCTCCACGTTGTTAAAGCTTCTGAGGGTGTAACCTGCAGCTCTTTGCATACAAAACATTGATCTACTTTCCTACTAAATAATGGGAGAACCTGTTTGTCCTTTCTTTTATGCAAAAGAAACCGCAACAGGACTGTAAGCACTGGAGTGGTTAAGCTTTCACCCTCACGGAAAGGAAGCCAGGCTACCAGCCCAGGCAATGCGATCAGTTTTTCATATATTTAACTATCCTAGGCACTCCTGCTAGCCTAAGCTAAAAAAAAAAAATCAATGTCAAATGAAAAGCACGACTATTTCTGACGGCCTATATTTACACAAACAGCACACTGATGTGTGTCACAACGTGTGTTGTGCTGTCCAAAGGAACGGACAAGGCCCTTGTGTTGCAGATGAAAGCCAACCTTCCACAAAAGTTGCCCCTTCGGTGACGTAGTCCAGCAGCTGTTCGAAGATGGCAGTGATGGTCTTTTTAGCCAGCACAAAGTGCTTCAGCGGAGAGACGGCAGCTTCTGCCATTATGCAACTGCAAGAAAAGTTACATAAAAATCACCAAAACACCCAATTACATGAAAACTCGTACACTTCTCACCCAGTCATTAAAAAAAAAAAACCAACAAAAAACCCAAAGCCCCCAAAAAAATCAAAACCTCATGGCACACCGAACACCAGTAAACAGACTTATGCCAGTTCTGTTACCCCGACAAACTCTTCCTCCCTCCCCCGAGAGCGGCTCGCCAGGCTCGGGGACGGGTTTAAAGAGACTGGGGGCGGTGAGGTCTCCAGAGAGGAGCCCTTCCCCTCCCGGAGCGCGGCCCGCCGCCGCCTGGAGGTCAGCGCTGTCCCCTCGGCCGGGCCGGGCCGGGCCCGCGGGCAGAGCGAGGGGCCAGGCCGCAGGGGCAGGGGGCGGCCCGCGGCCCCGCCCGCTCCCGGTCACTTACGAAGCCCGGGATGGCTCCGCCGTTACCCGGCAACCGCCGCGCCGCTGGCGGGGCCCTCGCNTTTAGTGAGGGCCGGGGCGGGGGGGCGTAGGGTGGCCGCCATCTTCAGCGAG
Organism: Chionis minor; assembly: GCA_013398295.1. Classification (NCBI taxonomy): domain Eukaryota; kingdom Metazoa; phylum Chordata; class Aves; order Charadriiformes; family Chionidae; genus Chionis; species Chionis minor. The sequence goes on along the minus strand of VZSF01002706.1, from coordinate 565,871 downwards.
GGCAGGGGAGGCGACGAGTGAGGCGGTGCGGCTGGTCGTGAAATGGAGACCGGGAACTCACCGGCCCGGCCGCGTCCCGCTGCCCCTCGGCCGAGGAGGAAGCAGGCCTGCCCCGCGCGGCGGGAGGCGGCCGGGCCCGCAGCGGGCAGCCCAGGCCCCGCGGAGACAGAGGCGCGGCGGCAGCTCCTGCCCCCGGGCAGCGTTAATCAACGCCGTTAAAATGCCAAACGGCGCGCGCTTTCAGGGCGCGAGCACCCACCCTGTGTGCCTTCGGCACAGCGCCGGCCGCGGCGTAAGAGAAGAGCAGCCGCGAACGATGAAAACCAACGACAATAAGCAGCAGAGAGAACGTGCTGAGAATTACTGGCTCGCTGCATTTTAAGTTCTTGCAATAATGAGCATGATTAAAATTTTGAAGTCAGGGGGATCATTCACGTGAAAAAGTTCTTTTGTTCAAAAAGGCGATCCGATCCAGGAAGCTGGAATACAGGTCACACATCTAGCCTAAAGGCTCACAAGTCTGAAAAGCAAAGAATCAAATGCAAAGCACTCCCAAATACAAAATACTTCCCAAACCCATCTCGTGTGTTTGGTTTCTAGTTAGAACAGTGGTCCTGAAGCAGATGAACTTTGTAGGTATCGGTGTAATGAGTAACTGAGTTTGATACAGTTATTAAGTGTCTCAGGGAAAAAAAAATTGCATACTTGTGATTTCTACAGTTAATTTTATTCAAGATTGAGACAAATTGCTCAGGCTCTAGGGTTAAAGAGAACTGAAGTCTCTGGCAGTGTCAGACCAGCTGCCTTCACGTGCTCTGGGTTCACCTCGGTGCAGCAATGTCGGAGCACTGACCTTCACTTACGTGCTGCACGTAAATAAACTCCTCTTCCCTTGAATGGGAACAACAGACTGTCCTTGACACATGCAACCATTCCTTTTGGCCTTCCAACTTCTAGGCAAACTCCACTCATTACTTATTTTTTCTACTACCTTTCCTGCTTTTTTACTGCCTTTCCTTTTCTTCTACCTTTCCTGCTTTAACATGCTGATCGTGTGGCGGCCAATATCCTACCTGTGTCCCTGCTAAGGTAAAATGAAACCAGTTAGTCCTGCACATTTCCATTTAATTTCTGATAGATACGAAAAAGAAAATACGAACTTTAGTCCCATATTTATGAATCCAACTTAAGCCAAACTTGAATGTATTCCTAATTAGACACTGTGGGGTACATTTTAGTTAAGCATTACTTGGCTTCATAACATTCCCATGGAGTATTCTTTTCATTCCCAGTTTAGAGATCAGAAATAACACAAGTCAAAGTGGGACAAAGTTACTCAGGAATCAACATACAGGTTTTCTGTATCGCAGGGCGCCGTCCTTTTCCAAGAGACCACCTTTCCTGTACAGGACGCAAAGCTATTTGTTACAAACATACACACTTCTTAAGCCCACTTATTTGTTTTTTGGGTTTTTGAAAGTGTCTTTTTCCACTTCTTGTCACTGTCCTCTGGAACGGCTTTCTCTCCAGAGCTGAACTGTGTTCCACCTGTGTGTCACCACCAAAAGCAGGGTTTTCAGAGAACAACCAGTTCCCCCCCCTTTCAGTTACACCCACATGAGCAAAATTAACTTTCCATATGTAAAATAATTCTTGTTAGTGCTTTGTTAACCACATTATTGCTACAATTTTAAGCCAGCCAGGATGAATAGTTCAAAACAGGAAACCAGCAATTCTACTACAGACATTTGTTCTCTATACAACAGACTAATAAAATACAGTCGGGACACCATCAGGTTGCCCTTCGCAATGACTACACAGAAGATTTAGTAGTAAAATCAGCATTTCAAAATGACAAAAATGGTCTTGCCTACTACAAAGAAATATACGCTAACTGCTTGACTATATTCAGCCAATTTTAATCCTTAGCTTTAAAAATCAAATGCAAAGACCATTTCATGCCTTGCATATGGTAATACCAAATCTCACTGATCAAGAAATGTTTTATACATTAATTATACCTATACAAAACTTGCATTAGACAATCTTACATTACAAATTTACAATCAATGCAAAAAGAAATGTGAACTCCACCACTAATTTCTGTATAATTTTAGCCTGACAACTATCACAATCTAAATGACCTCTCCCTTATTTTTATCTGTCCAAGTATCCACTCAGAAATACAGCTACGGAATGAATCGTAGAAATTCACTTCTAAAGATGATAATGTCAGGACAGCACCATCTAATCTGAACAGATGTGTGAAATCATTTGAAAGTTAATAAAATGTTAGTACTGTACAAGTGTTTTAAGCCAGTACATAGAAGTTTTAAATTCACAGAATTAAAATAACTATCCTCAAATTACTAGCAGTGGAAACCTAATTATAAATATGCAGAATTATAATAATATAATTACAAACTAAGAGAGGCTTGTTCTAAATGAGGTTGGTGACATACATCATTTCAGTGAGAGCTAAATGAGGGTTTTAGATATGAAAGTCACACTCTTTGTACGTTCTCAGCTGGATCACTCCGCAAATATCCCTTACAATGACTCTTTAAAACATGACCCAATCTACATACAAGCAGTGTGTGTTTTCTTGGTACATTAAAAGATAGGACCCGAAGGTAAATGAAGGAGACAAAAATTATGTGGGAAGTCTGTAGTAAACGTGTGGAAGAGAGGGTTCTTGGATAGTCCCACAGACAGGAGTTGAAATTAAACACTGAACAAAATGAACGATGAGGTCAGACAGGTACTCCAAGAGAAAAACAGGACCATTTTAAAAGCTTATCAAGAGTACGAGGTGAGAAATGCAGGCTGGTATGTGAATTTGGAGATGTCCATGCCTGGGAATTTTTGGAACATTATCATCTTTGGCAGGCTGGTGCAATTTGCTAAACATCAGCACAATGACTTGCTGCCACAGAGGGTAACAGGAGCTGGATACGCAGCTGAGATCAGTGTGGCATGGAACTTAAGCATGGAACTAGATGTTGGTTTTTTCTCTGTCCCTTTTTAAATGAGAGCTGCTCTTGTACATCGGATGTGAAAGTGAGGGATGACCATTAGAATTGCTACCACAACATGCAACTACTCCCACTGTCCCTCCCCCCAAATCTGATCCATCACACCGTAAGTGTGATTATTCCTACCGAAACCCCTAGGTAAGGAAATTCACACCACCAAGCTGTAATACATGCTTTGCTGATATGAAGAGAAAAACATTAGAATTATGTAATTGCTGTTAAAATTGTATTTAATATCACATTGTAGTGACTGGAAATTAATTCCAATTCTAACAAATTGGTTACAGGGAAAGAAAGTAATCAAGCTGTCTCATGTATCTGAAGATGACTTAAAAGATCTTTTTCATTTCCAAACCTCATCAAACAATCGGTACATTTATGAGGCAAGTCTGCTGAATGCCTGAAATCCAAATGGGTTTTAAGGTCTTCAATTTGTCCGGTTGAATATTCACAGTATTGACACAAATAAATCCCTTCAGATAAATGAGAGCTTAAATGCTTGCAATATTCCAACATACCTGAAAAACCCTTCCCACAGTCATCACAAACATGAGGGAATATTTTGGTGTGTTCAATCGCTACGTGCCTGTTGACATTTGTATGCAGCCTGCTCCTGAAGCCGCACACTTGGCATACAAAGAAGTTTTTGCATTTGTCAAAACTGATTTTGTTTATGAGACTGTACTGTCCGCGCTCCTTGTTATTATAGCTGTCGCTTAACTCTATCAGTCGACAGGCATGTTCGTTCACCACATGGCTATGCAGATCTTCTGGATCATTTGTTTCATGCTCACAGAACTGACACAAATACTGCTCGTCACAGCTGTGTTCCTGGAAGTGCAGGTACAACTCGCTGCTCGAGGAGAACTGCATATCGCACTGCTCACACCAGTAAAGGTGGTCATTGAAGTGAGTGTCTGCGATGTGCTGACTCAGATTCTCAAATATCACTGTTTTGTAATCGCAGTATTTACAGATGTATGGATCCTCCTCGTGTAGTTTTACATGTTCAATGAGCTGCACTTTGCTGGAGAAGCTTTCTTTGCAAACTTTACAGACATGAGTGTCTGTACATGTCTTATGCTTCAGGATCATGTGCTGCTTTAAATCAGAAAAGTACTTGCTATTAAACTCACAGAGCTCACACTTGTACAAGCCACTGCTGTTGGCTCTCAGCAAAGGCCATTTCTGTTGAGCTGTGATATTCAAAGCCTGGTTCTTCTCAAAGATTTTACAGGTTTCCAGAGGGATTTCCTCCAGGTCCTCAGCTTCCAGCTTCTCAGGTGACACAGTTTGTGTTTCTATATCGTGAACTTCTACAGCATTCACTTCTGTTGTAGAAATTTCCACAGTCTGAATATCAATAGGTTTCTCTTCTTCTGTAGGGCTGTCACTGAATATAGGTGAATCGCATAAGTCTCTGCACATTCCATTATTAGTACCTTTATCTGCAGGGGGAAACGGATAATAAAACCAAGAAGTTAAAAAAACCCCTGCCAAACACCTGGGTATATATTTAACTTTTCAGTCAGTTGTAGCAGCTTACAAATATAAAAAGCAGTTATTTTCCCCCAGCCAGACTATATGTTATGTTTAACTAACAAATAAACAACAAACTACAAATCCTTTGCCTCTTCTGTCAAAGCAAAAAAGTTCCATTAAAAGCCAGCAGCCACACTCTCCAGTTTCCCAGCACCTAAGTTGCAAATACACATTTACCTTTACCTTTATCCTTCTTTTTAGGATCTGTATAGTGCAACCCCACAACGTTTGAATGTGACCCACTCCAGTGAGAAGTCCCAGCGTGCACTGGACTCCCATCATCATCTGTGTCTAGGCTCTGCACAGGACTGTGGAATCTACCTGCAAAGATAAAAGAAGGATTTTCTTGTCATCATTTGTCTATTACTAGCATCGTCATGATTCTTTAACCATAGATCTTATTTACTATTTGCTTATTCTAGTTGCATAATTTTTTTTATATACTAATCACATCATAACCTACATTAAATAAAGTAACAATAAATACCTTAGAAATTATTTCTATATATACAGAAGGCAACAAAAGAATTGAAAGTGTGGCAACTGTCTTTAAAATTTCAGCAAAAACCAGTCAGTTGATTATACTAGAAAAAAACCAGAAGACAAAATTTTAAAAAATGTTCTTATTTTGGACGCTGCATTTTAAAATATAATACTTTCTAAGACTTCTGAAGACTTTCTAGCTAATTTAGTAGTGAAAAGAAAAATAAATGCAATAAAAATCCACCCTCACATTTATGCTTATAAACTTTACATACACTAGTGGATGCTTTACAAAAAGGCATTTTGCTTTCCATAAATACAAGTCCAGTTCAACGCAACTGCTGGCAAATTCCATCTGGACTCTAAGATTATTTACATCAGCTTTGCATTACCTAGCTAGTGGATGTTGAGCTGAAGTCTAATCATTATAAGTGCTGTGTAATTGAAAAAATCCTTTTTTCGTCATCATTTCTTACTTTGAAAGTTTTATTTCAATTATAGCAATTAAACAACCTTCCACCAGGCTAAGGCGTATCAGATTACGACGACGTGCCGAAGTCACCCACTACATATGTTGTATGCTATTTACTTCTAAAAATAGGAGCATGACACACTTAGCAAAGAATTGCTGAACAAGACCCCAAAATGTAGTCTTACCTCTATTTTCAGAAAACTTTATATCTGGCTGTTTCATAGAACAGACACTATAGCAGTGGTCAGAAAAAATTCCACTGTTGTCTATGTATTTGCTTGCACCTGAAGAATCTAAAAAGGAGAAAAAAAAGTTTTGATACTAAGACACTGATGTAGCTACATATTTAGTGTTCGAAGTTCTCTTCACCAGCTGCATTTTTGCTTCCTGTGTTGGGAGAATTCTGTGCTGGCCTGAAGACATTCCTGTTGTGATTGACAGCTTTCAGCTGCTGCCTGCCCTGCTACTCAGAGTACCAGACACAATCATTATCAAACTCTGCTCCCGCCGAAGACAGTGACAGGAGCACAGTTGGTGCAGGGCTGAACGCTTCTGCACATCCCCATCCCAACGTTTACAAAATTCCCCCCCTTACACGTTAGCAGAATCTTCTTCATTTTGTAGCTTGAGCAAGTTTCTCAGCTTCCAGGGGGTACAGAACTAAACTGTCCAGGTGCATTGACTGAAACTGGCTCAACAGCAGAGCACGCAGAGCGGGTGCTCAATACATTTGGACCAAGACTTCTTATCCCACCCTTTATGTTACCGATTTTCCATGTATTAGCACACGTGGTCCCTTCTCATAACAAAATAATCATTTTAACAAAAAAATAAACTTGGTAAAGTGCACATAACTCAAGCTCTAGACTGACCTGAATATCGAGAAGGGTGTAGAGTCTTCCTTTTCCTTTTTTTAGGATGTTCATTCATTTTGAACAGTCTGAATTGACTGTAAAGTGAAAACATTCAAGTATTAGGCAGACTTGTTTATATGCCTTTTTCCTTTCATTACTTTATGACACGATACAAACATTCTGAAAACCCTCACATTAAACACGAGTTTTTTTCCTACTCCCCTTTCTCGCCCCTCAGCCCATTTTGTTACAGTTAAGATGAAATGCACAAAAGTACTGAAGTCTGGTTTTATATTCCTGCCCTGGAACAAAAGAAGGTTCACCATAAAGACATACAGGTCAGGCCTCCAGGCACTCAAGTGCTTGGTGTAACCCACGAGGCAATTCTGCAGCACCCTGCTGCCTCTTGTCAGAGACTAGGTATTCTGAGGCGTAGTCCTTCAAATAAAGTTTAAACATTGAAAACACTAACAAAAGTTATTGCTCTCTTACCAAAAATCCTAGATTCTTCAGTATCAGTGAGCAGAGCAGCTAAGAAGCTGATGGCTGTACAGCTTCCAAACGTAGCGAATACATCAGCTTGATATTTTCATCTATGGAGCGACAGCATTTTAAAATACTTCAAAACTTGAGCACAAAATAAAATAAAAAAACCCAAAACCCAGAACCAAACACACAAGTATTACAAAGAATGATGCTATGCAAAGTGAAGCTAAAAAACAACATAAAAAGTTGATATTAATTTTGATTTAGAGTATTAAAATTACTAAGGTAGACGCATTAGAGTATTTGTTTTCCTTTTGTGCCACGTTAGTTGGCTTTCGCTGCACTTGGCAGCTCTTGACAACAGAAAAACAGATGGAAGACAACACCAAAAATACTCAAGCTATATATTGGCCCAAAAATTCTGAAGAAGGGCGGGCTGCAAACATGGGATTTGACGTGCTTTACTGCAACACTAGATCACATAGGGGGCCAGGGTCTTCTAGAGCCAATGCCATCAGGCCCCTCACCACATACATGCTGTTCTTGTGAAATAAAATTTTAATTCAGGCAAATTATTTCAAGGGGAGAATAACACGGAAAAAACAGGTTGATACCATATCGTGGCCTAGGAGTATTTTTTCAGATTGTGAGGGCAGAGCCCGCAGCACGCTGAGAGCTGCAGCCCCGTTTAGGCGGCTCAGCCTTTTCCCCACGGATGGGCCCCCGGCCCAGCGAAGCCCCGTTACTCTTCTCCAGCGCCTTTCCCCCGTGCGCCTTTCCCCGCTGGAGACGGGCCCACGCAGGCCCCAGACCACGAGACCCCCGCGGCCGCCGCCGAGGCCTGCGCGGCCGCCGGAGCCGCAGCACGAACGGCGGGCGGGAGCGCGGCGAAGGCGCCGCTCCGCCCCCGAGGCG
>VZSF01002706.1:540099-554191 GCA_013398295.1 Chionis minor | reverse complement strand
TCCCCCCCCCCCCCCCCCCCCCCAGTAGTGGTTATTTCAAAGGTAATTTTCTCATTTCTAAAAGATCCTTTAAGCAGTGGTGGGTGTTCATACTCTCCTTTTGAAGAAGACATGTAACTGCTACTAGTTTCAGCAAAGTAACATAAGCATCAAGAGCTTACATCCTCCTGGGCTCTATTTATCCAAAATGCCACCAGGATCCCAGGCTGCCTTTGGAGAAGCATTGCCAGCAGGATGAGGGAGGTGAGCCTTCATCCTTCCCCTCTGCTCAGCACTGGTGAGGCCACACCTGGAGTGCTGGGCTCCCCAGTCCAAGCCACACACACATACTGGAATGGGTCCAGTGAAGGGCCATGAAGATGATGAAGGGATAGGCGGGGAGGCTGAGAGAGCTGAGATGGTGTAGCCCGGTGAAGAGGAAGCTCAAGGGGCATTTTGTCAATGTATATAAATACTTGATGGAAAGGAGTTAAAGATGACAGGCCAGGCTTTTCTCACTGCTGCCCACTAAAAGAACATTAGGCAGTGAAATACAAGAAATCTCATATAAACATTATGAAAAACACTTTTACTGTGGACTCTTCTTTCTTGGACAGCCTCCAATAAGGCTGAGGGAGTTGGGTCTTTTTAGTCTGGAGAAGATGGGGGGGATATCTTATCAATGCTTACAAATACTTAAAGGGAGGGTGCTGGGAGGATGGGACCAGTCTTTTTTCAGTGGTGCCCAGTGATAGGAGAAGAGGTAACGGGACAAACTTGAATATAGGAAGATCCATCTAAACACAAGGAGAAACTTCTTTACCCGCCTGGATGCCATCCTGTGCAACCTGCTGTAGGTGGACTGGCTCTGACAGGGGGGTTGGACCAGATGATCTCCAGAGAGCCCTTCCAACCTCTAACATTCCATGATTCTAAACCCAACTGGATGATGTCCTGGGCAACCTGCTCTAGCTGACCCTGCTTTGACCAAGAGGGCTGGATTAGACAATCTCCAGAGGTCTCTGCCAACCTCAGTGACTCTGTGTGATTCTGTGAAAGTTCTTGCAATTGTGGTGCCAGTTGCAGTGACAGCACCAATTTCAAAAATTTCAAGCCTGTGAGTCCAGGACATCAGACTGCAGCCATATATATATATAAAATCCTTTTCTCCATCAGAGAAGTGGATTTGGATAGAATAGAAGTGGAAAGCATATGTGGATATTCACAGTTAAAACTTGCAGAGGTGCAAGGCTGGAAGGGGAAAGGATGATACATCCAGATGATGAATTATACATTTATCTCCACAAGAGAAGATGAAGAATTCGGACCACAGTGGCTGAAGGAAAAAGAGCTTTCACCTATCCTTTACACCCTGCCCCAAATGAAACAGTAAGATAACTTTGGACAGCCTGGGGCAGTTGATAATTCAGGATACAGAACACTTTTAATAAAGCCTGGGGATAGATTAAATGGACTTAAACCAAAGAAACAAACCAGAATGAGATTGCAGCTATGACTGTGTTTTGGCTCTTACACATTAACTAAACTACAGCAGACATAAGATTCTTAGGAGAAAGAGGTTCTGCTTGAATTAGTCTTTCTGTAACTTCAGCAGTACAATTAGGTCAGATTTAACTGTGATTGATTTAATACTGGAAGAAGTTCCTGACAAAATTGATGGAGTTAGACTCAACTAACTGGTTCCTAAACTAGTTTAATAGCTACTGAGGAACTGGGACTAGAGTTTCAAAAAAAGATTAAGTGTTATTTTTAGCCTTCTTTATGCAGAAGGAATATTGCAGCACATATAGAAGTGACAGTAAGGACACTTAAACTTAAGACACATTTAGGCAAACCAATAGGAATGCGAGCTTCAAAGTAGAGGCAGAGCATTGCTCCAGTTGATCTTCTCTCACAATATTTAACATTGTTCTTACACTATTGGCATGTCCCTGTTTAGGGGAGGGAGGTGTTGGAGAGGGAAGGGAAGAGGTAGGGACAGAAGGATCCACCTGTGGCTTTAGAGTCAGGAGTGCTAACACAGTAAGACCTCACACTTTTAAGAGTCTATCCCATAAAGCTCAGGAGTCAAGAATACTGTACTGCAGATTAAGAACAACTATTTTTCCTGTGTGCGGGTTCAACAAGTCTTTGCAGTGTGAAAGAGTAGGAAGAGGAAATATTTAAGCCAGTAAGCAGTAAGACTCCTGGAAGTCTCAAGAATGAAAGTAACAGCAAAATTACAGAGTTATGAATTGGAGAGCTGAAAAAGCAGTTAATAAAAACTATTTCGAAGTAAAATTGTCAAGTGTTTCACTGGGCTGCTAGTAAACGTTCCTCATTAAGAGAGCATCTTTCATACTGAATCATATGAGTAAGTAACCTGGAACTTTAATATACGTATAGTCTAATTCTGATGTCATATGCTATTGTAAAACCAGAGTGATTCTGATGAAGTCAGTGTTGTATCAGCATGAAGTAAAATCAGAATTTCTCAAAGACGAGAGCACCTATTGATTTGGTTAGTGTATGTAGATAGAGAACTTCTATGCCCAGTTTCCATTTGGCTTCCCTTCATTAATACAGATGTAAAAAATAAAACAAACAAAACCCCCAAATCCCACACCAACTGCAGGGGTGGTGAGCTACACATCATTTTGGACAGATAGAGCCTTACCCTAAACCGAGACAACTTTCAGCACAAAAGAAAAAGATACAAATTAATTATTTGTATGAAACATATATTGCAAAATTAAGTTGGGCTTCAACAGTCTGCAACAACATCCACAGCTATATAGTATTTAAAAAACAAACAAGTGTGGTTCTTCTTCCATTCAAGTAAAACTAAAAGAAGATAAAGAAACATGGAAGTTAAAAAAAAAATCTTAGAAGCAGCAAGTTACAATTCTTTCTATAATACCACACCATTTTCATTAACTTGAAGCATTTTAAAGATGTCAAAGACATCAACAAAATAGTAATTTTAAGTGGCTTTTCTGATAGTTTTTTGAATGGGTCCAGCCCAGGTCTGCAACCTGTACAGACATGCAAAACAGGAGGAATTCACAATTATTATTAAGAACAGATGTTGGAACATGCCAGTTATAAAATGACAAAGCAAAGAAAATACCTTCAAATCGTTAACAAACATGGGCTACTGACCACTAAAGGGCATTTAATATTTTTACATTAAAAGGAAGAGTTGGAAAAACAAAAACAACCCTCCAAACCACCAACAGCAGGGTCATCACATACAAAGTTCTCTAAAAGCTTGGTAATTTCTATATTGCCCTTAATATGCAGGCTTATATCTTCTCCATGAGATGCCAAACCACTAACAATTTTGGTTTTATTTAAATGGGCTTTTTTAAAGAATTATACCGAAAGTCTGTTTCACCTACGAAAAAACTTTTAATGCACCCCCTTCAGAACAGAAAAGCGTGCACATGTTAAGTCAGTACAGGTGCTTTTTCTAATACCTTTAGGAAAGCAGAAAAAAATATTTTTAAGGAAAACTAATCATCAGTAGCCTGTTCCGTCATTAAATCAAACAAAGTTTCACAGTTGAAAAAGTTACTGTTTTTAGATTTGTATTTCACTAAATCACCATTTCCTAATGCTTTGTAGCAAAACGTATGGCCCAATCCTGGGCTCCTCGCTCTGGTTTTGCAAGAGCAAGGGGTTCAGATTCAATTCAAGCTCAAAATAAGCTACATAGTGTTTGTGCCTCTGACTCTCAGAATAAAGGGAACACTTTCAAATCTCCACAAAGTGGGAATAGTTAAAACAAAAATCCCAATTCCAAGCAATCTCTGTAAAAACCTAGAGCTCAGTTACAGGTGCTTTCACAGTCTGTAAGCAGATCTTTTTTCTGATACTGAGTACAGATGACATCCTCTGATTTACACCAATGCAAGTAAATAGTACCTCCACCATCTTCAGTGAAGTTACATCAGCACAAAACTGGCACAACAGGATAAGGTAATTAGAGTTGAATGCTTTGAAGCTTAAAAAAGGAATTCTTTTTCCTGAAAAACTGGCAGAATTTTTTTCAAATGCCCATCCTGGTTATTGTAAGAACAACTGCTTAAAGCCCATGAGCTTCTCCTACTTTTTAAAATTTTATTTAAAGGCTATAATTATCCCAAATTGTATTATGCCTGTATCTCTCTGAACTTTCCTTTCTTTTACTATTTGATGTTTACAACTTCTACAGCTTGTGCACAGCATTCAGTTGCAGCAACTTTTGGAAACAGAGCCTGATTCCTCATACCTTTCTGTTTGTGCAAAAAGGGTGCAGAACACTGTATGCTTGAACTGAAAGACATTTATACTCATATTTACAGAAGTCAATGGCTAGGAAGAGGCAAAGTACAGAAGAAATTGGGCTTATAACATCCAATAAGTTTGAGTCGATCTTTTCAACCAGGCTGGAAAAGGCTGACCATCTCTCAGATAAACGAGGTAAAGCATTGTTTCAATATCAGATAAATAAGGATAATATAGCACCTAATGTGGCATTGTGCAACAGTTTTACACAGTTAAATTAAGAGCTACAGCCAACAGGGTTTCAGATTTTGTGAACTAAACTTAAATTGAAACTAAGCCATGTTTTAAAAGAGCTAAACCATTAAGAGTGCATTGACTGCAAAGTAATACGTACAAGGGTAATCTCGCTCTACAAAGTATGACCAAGGTTAGCAGGAGTTAAAATATTCGTATGAACAAAAAGGAAAATGTAACAGTCAATAGAAAGAGTAATGGGAAGTCTATTGGAGTACTGCAAAATATTTAGTAGAACTAAGGAAATAAAACTTCACATTCCCCATACTATTCTTGGAACTCCTGTAGTTTTCACAAAAACAGGTTTTCCCCCCCAGCAACATCAAGTATCCGTGTGTGCAGTAATCAACTGCAGGATCTTGACTATGAAAGTGTCTTGAAAGACCAAAGTCTTGGCTTTACCATCCCCAAAGTCTTTCATAATGTCATTGATTGCACATTTTTAATATATTACAATTTACTAAATGAAGCCAACCACTCATTACCTCATCAGTACAGCCTGCACAAAGTACAGTTTATTTATATACTTATATTCTAATCTAACACCAGCTGTCAGAATATTTTATATTACACGTGGTATTGCACTTTCTGAGTGGCACCTCAGCGCGTGTTTGCAAGTGAACGAGCTGAACCCCTGAAAGCCTCAGACCTTTGGAATTCACTCCAAGCGCTGCCAGTCTAGCAATTTTAAAGTGTTAGAGTGAACATCACCCTCAGAATCATGGGCTTCACTAGTTAAAAAAAACCTGTTTAGTAATTAGATAAACAGTCCTACCTGAAATTGTGCATAAGGGCAATCTGAAATCCTCAGTATTCTGAACAGTTTCAAGAAGTGATGCCAATTCAATTGATTGCACACATTGTAATTGTGTTAGAGGACAACAACTAGATTTACAAATACATATTACACGCACACACACACAAAACAGACAAAGCTATAAAATGTTTGGTAACTCCACATGCTTTGAGCTAGCCAACGCATCTGCTGTATGCCAAACTGCTTATTATTGATCGTATTGAAAATCTAAATTGCTATTTCTGATGTATTTGTTATTGGATTAAACAGCCACTTCCAAAGGAGGAAGAAAGAGGAGAAATGGTGGACCCAAAGATTGAGGGCTTAAACATACGTTCCTTGAATAGCCAGCATATCACTTCAGTAATGTGAAGAGTGATGCTCAAAATTTTTTTTGAATAGACTTAGGCCAAGTTCACCTCGAGCATTAGTGGGTGTATCTCCCACTACTTCAACGGTACTTGTGTCCTCTTTCACCAGGGTTGAATTTGGTCCTAGGAGTATATCTGATCACCTTCAGTGACGTTAATGGAAACGGGAGTCTTGGACAGATAGAACTGGGCTGCAAAATTAAAAGAGTGAATATTGGACAAATCATGTAAATAAAGAATATATATTAATAATAGTTCCTATTATATAAATAGCCTTTATAAAAAAATAATCTTTCAATAATTTTAATAACTCACCTTTCTTTAGGTTCTGGAAAACATGTATGAAAAAAATCTATTCAGTTCAAGTTAGATTAAAGCAAACCTAAGATGAACACTACAACTCTCTGTTGCACTAAACCCAATTCTGACCATTCAATTTCCAGGTTAGTCAGTTTTTGGGGATGATAGGGAGTTTCTTTGTGAAGGTATGAATTGCACCCCTAGAAATACTGAGCAGAAGAAACACCATACTGAATGGGCCTATTTCCTACTGCTTTCAGAAACTGTGCAGATGAGGGACCCAGAAATCAAAGGGTCATCTAAAGCCCGTAAATGTTAATGCCTCTGAGCACATCTAAAAGGCACTGTCCTCTCACTATGGTTTTTAGATCTTTGACCTTAAAACTCCTTCCCTTCAAACTATGCTGCATTTAAATATTTGCTACCACTTGAATTCTCTTTCCACTCTTCTCAATTCAGCATAGCCTCTACCTGCTGTACCAGATCTAAGGTAATGTGTGATGGACTATGTTCATGCTAGCACTATTTTCTTTTTCCTTCTAATTTATCTTATCAAATGAAAAAAAGGAAACATTCTTCCAAGTTTACCTTTTTGGGCTTAAGGCATAACATGAAATCACACATCATACTAAAGCTTAATTTTTGAAGTGTACAATTTTAGTGCTATCTGAAACCCTGTTTTACATTGTTTTTTTCAACAGTTGTCTGAACAGTTCATGTCTTTTCTTGCCATAAAGTCTCATGTTGTTTGCGGTTTGTGCAATTCCTATGCAACCAGTCTTTGCTGCTAACGGGTATTAACAGTGCAGTACCCATAAAGTGGGCTATCAGTTTTTGTTTTCTTTGCTTTCATTTCAGTTCAAAGCATGTTGCTTTATTGTGTGGAAGATCCAGTCCATTTTTGTTGTCCAGCCACCATGGTGAGCATCATTCATTTGCTTCATGAAGTACTCAAGAGCTTCCTGCTCAGTTTTGTCCAATGCAAGGGTCTTTCGAATGTATGCAATATCGTCAAAGGACTGCAGTTCTGGCATTCCTGAGCCAAGCATCATGGAGAAAAGATTTATGAAGAGATTGGCATGTTGCCGAATTGCTAGATAAGCCTTATAACACATCTCCTGAAACCTGGAAGAGACAGGGTAAAAAAAGCTCAGTGTATTTCCGTTAGATGCATATTACTTCTTCACTTCTAAACCAGTTTTTGGGTAACTGGACAGTCTTAGTCTAATAAGAACATAATAATGCTGCTGAGAAAATATCATCATCTTCCTACTTAGGTTATCTTCATTTCTGTAAGAATTAGGAGTGGTCAGACTAACATAATAGCCAAGGTGAAGACAGGCTTTTTAGCCTTAAACCTCACTTGAAATATATGCAAGTGTTTCACACAAGTTTATGGGAGTTCAGAGCCATTTTAGTCATTGCTAGTGACGTTTCAGATTTCAGAGCATGTTTCCCCAATATACTGCTGCAAACAGCGCTTTCCTGGTTATCATCAGAGATGCACTTCTCTCCTGTAGTTTTATGAGGGCACTAGATGTTGCTCCTTAGATACTCTGGAGAATGCATTGAAACCAGGGGCATTTGCTGTAGCACAACATGGGGTGACAAAGGCCCATTTGGGCTGAAATGGCTAATTTAAGTTAGGTTAAGGAAAAAAAAAGCAAAAAAAGTTTCACTGCAGCATTTAGACAAACACTGTAACTTAAAATCTCTCTCCACCTCCCAGCAATATAATGTAAAGTGAAACCTCTCAAAGATTGGATCTCTGGAAAGACTAATACTAGGAATGACTACAACAACAGAATTTATTTATTATTACTATTTAAAAAGTTCCCATTTCTTAGGAGATTCTGCAGAGTGTCACAAACGACACAACGAAGAGCTGACATCCCAGCAGCTATAGGAAAGAAAAGTATTGCTGAGTGACCAGCAAGGCTCTGATGCACATTACACCTGGCATTTCAGAATTCTCATTTTGTGCAGTTATGCAATCCTAGAGGATTTCAAGCGTTAAATAAAAAAAAGTTCAGATATTTAAAAATTTATCTTTATACATGTGTGCTGGCCCTGCAAAGCTCAGGTGAGGTTTCATGAACCAAAGGCCATGTAAGCGCTGAGATCACCTACTGATCTACAAGTGGATAGATGATCTTCCACTAAAAAATTAGCATACACCCACTGCAAGACAATTAAAATACTAATTTTCAGTTAAAAGGTCTAGTTATTAAAAGACCACCAGTAGTAAACTGCATTTTAGGTACAAAATACTCTGGAAGTTAAAACACTTAGTAAAAAGGGCTCACCTTTCAAACTCCCTTGTTTTGGTACATTCTTGGGCTCCTTTACTAATCACTATTAAAAAGTCTTGTGTTAATACAAATGGCACACGCTCTCTCTTATAACCAAATTTTTTCTTCTTGTGATCAAGGAAGTGCCCAAAGTCAATGTGAAACAGCTTGAAAAAACAGAAAGGTATTTTAAGATTAGTAATGCCTCGTTTAAATGATGTCATAGTAAAAATGATCATTTAGTTATAGTTCAGCTGGATTTTTTTAAAAAATAACCCATGTCAAAGTGAGAGATGACATTAGGCTATGTTTTTAGAAAAACATATCTTACTTGTCCATCATCTTTTACCATGATGTTACTATTGTGGCGATCACCAATGCCCAGTATAAAGGTAGCAACGCAGTAACCAGCACAAGAACGTGTAAACAAGTCAATAGCTGCATCATACCTATTGAAAACAAAAAAGGAGACATTTTTTCCTACAGATATTCTAACAATACAAAAGTGCAGATTTTTTTATTTTTTCTCCCCTCGCCATTAAGGAAGAGCCAACTTCTACTATCATCTCTCAGTGAAGCAGAATTCCTGGACTTTCTATCACTTTGTCAAAGTAAGGAAGAAATTCAGCATATGCTGAAAACAGAAGTACTTACAGTTGTATCACTGAACAGTAAACTAGCTATTAAAGTGACTGTCCCTCTTCTGAAGGCCAGCAGTTTTCACTTTGATGAGCTACTGTTAAAATACAGACTTAAGCCATATCTTCATAGTTCTATCTTCAACTTACGCTTTACTGCTGAGGAGTCACACAACCACCCAAACTCATTAAGAGAGCTACAAGCAGGAATACCAGGCAAATGAAGGCAGGAAAAAAAAACACACCACCACAACAAAGAACAGATGGGCATAATTTCCCACTCGATGAACTTTAGTTCTCGAAGTTTCCATCAAAACCAGCATGTGAACAAGAAAAAACAAGCAACAGGAAATCTCACATTTCTCCTTTGTTCTTGTCCTTGAGCCACTGATGCAATGTATGGCTGTTGAACTGCAATGCTCCTTTTAAGCCTCCTTTACACTGAATCTGCATGATCGTGTGAGAGCTTCGCACTACCTCGATGAGTCCCACGCAGTCACCAATAGACAAACAACCATAAGGCAACATACTGAAAAACAAAGGGTTGGAGTTTTTTGTTGTGGTTTTTTTTCAGAATTAAGTTTCAAGACAGCAACGTTTAATAACCCCTACCAGGTAAGTGTCATCTATTACTTGCTTTAGGATATGAAAATCTGTTTTAATATAGGTGTATTATCATTAGTCTTGCGGAAAAAGTGTACCAAGTATTAGCAGAGGAACTTGCCAGTCACTGTATCCACCTAAGTTGTTGTTCAGTTTTATATCAGGACAAAGCATTAAGACAAAATTTATTAACACGTTCTTGGAGGCCTTGAGGAATACACAGGAAAAACTCTTAGAAGGCATTCAGCAGGATTTGACAAGATTATTCAACTATATTCAAAGTGAAGTACTGGAGACAGAATCTAAGCATTCAAAAAGCATTATGTTAGGACTTCATGGGTTACTGTAAACAGCGGCAGGTAATACTTTCTGTGTAAAACCAGCATGGGACCTTCAAAATGGGTTTCCGAATAGTACCTGAACGTATTACAAAATTGTAACTGGAATCTATAGTCAGCAACATTACAGTTTATCAAGACTGTAAACAGGTGTTTATTCAGGGACTCTTTAAAGAACATGATAGATCCCTTTTTTGTAATCTCAAAGGATTATCTCAGTAGCCCATTTTTCTCTTTACAAGTAGAAGAAATGAATTCTTCTGCTTCCCTTTTCTTTCAAAGGTCTCTTTCCTCACCCTCCCCAAAGTCTGTATTTCTTCTGTTACACTCAAAACATTTCATCTGAGAAAATAAAGTCAGTCTTTTATTCAAAGACTGAAAGAAACATGACGATTACCATGTTTAACATCCTCTGTTATAAGATTTTGGAGAGAGGGTCATGCACCTAAAAGCAGCACTTTTGTCTCCTAAAGTTTCTTTTTTGGAGTGTCATACCTATAGAGTATAACAGCCTTCTAGGAACACTGGAGTATCAAAAGACTTTTTGTGATGCCATGGTTAAAAAAAAAACAAAACAACAATCCCAATCTATCACGGTTTTGGATTAGACTTAAGAATCTCTGTAACACCAGTGCGATGTGTAGCCAGACGACAGCTGGCTGGTCTTCAAGACATGAGAACTGTGAACTCTGCAAACCATTCTTGGACACAGCCATAATTCTGTCATTCATTACAGTACTAGAGACAAAACATTTGCCCAGATGCATGACAGATGAGGTAGGTCCTTTCACCTAGATGATGAGGAAATGAGAACTGGAGGTGCAAAGAACGTACTTCGTTTGACGGTGCAGAGGCAGCTCTGTTGTGCCACCACCTAAGAATCTACCACGTGGCAAATGCATATTTGGAAGCATAACGTGTCCAGCTTCAGTTTTCCAGGGGCAGAATAGCCTACACTGAACAGCATTCAGCAGAAGCTACTGTACCCACAGACTATTCAGAGGTGGAGAAGCTGCATGCGTATCAGACTCTGCAATACCTACTTTGTATACTGAAATGAAGATACCAACTACAAAGAGGCATTGGCTCAAGAGGGCTGCAAGTTTGGCAACGTGTTCAAACCAAATCCCACACATACCATCAAGTAGACCAGAGTGTGGCTACTGTGTGTTAGGTCTTGCAGCCATTCCTGGTATGTAGATCCCTCGTACCCACTTGAATGAGACTTAAAAATTTTTTAAATACAATCTTATCTTCACAGAATCCAGTAGTTTAGGTAACTGAATGTTATTAAAAAAATAAATTAAAAAAATTGCTTTAACATATACAAACATCCCTATTTATAGCATTTCATTTATTACCCTTGGGACAACTGAAGCAATTTCTGGTAACAGACCAATGCAAAACCCATTAAGAACAATATTGCTTGAGAATGACCTCTAATGCTTACCGAAGATCAAGACCCTGATTTTGCCAGATGTTTTCCATAATTCTTATTATCTGAAGTGTCAACATGTCCTGACGCAAATCTGCAATAGTCAAATACATAGAGATGGCAAATTTCGTAACATCAGAACACTTTGTTACATCTTATTTTACTTTTCCCCCCAAAAGTATGTCTAAAGGAAATGAGGCTTGCATAGTCTAGTGTAGGTTCGTTCCTCTCAATAGAGAAAAGTAGATTTTAAATAGTTGAGAATTAATATAAATTTGTGGTTGGGACATCAAACCTGTTTAAAAATACACAATAAAAACACGACAATGGAGTTACAGATTATACATCTGTAATGTCTTGAAGACATTTTCAACTAAAAACCCCAAAGTATTAAATAGTATCATGTTCCACTGCAACAGACTGAACATCTTAGAACATATAAAATTTGTACATGACTGAGACAAATAACTATTTGTGCACGCTTATTTTTCCAGGACAGAAAATTGCTTTGCTCAGATGATTTGTTTTCTTAAAAGTTTGGGTTTTGGTCCCCCTCCCCTATATATGTATTTTATATGCCTAGAAAAAATACTAAACAGTAGGTTAGGAAAATAAACAGATATGTAGCTCTTGGATTACACTTGTTTTTCCTTACCATCTCCATTTTTAAAGATTATCTCATTGTTCTGAAACAACAATTCAGACATAATATCTGGGTTTTCCCAGTTCAACCACAAGGGCCTTTTTGCAGATGACATTATCCTGCACTCCTCAAGCCTATAAAAGAGATAAGATTTCTATCAAATAGGTACAAATTGATCGTCATACCATGTTTCTGTAATATTACTGTTATCCCTGTTTTCTTCAAACTCTTTAAACTAGTGCCAAACTAAATACGCCCCAGTAACTAACAATCCACCACTTTTACTTTCAGCTTTAAACTTAAATCAGTAAGTGCAATCTTAACCATTTACTAAGCCCAACAGAAAAGCTGGCTATATTGTAAATTTTCCTTTGGCAGCATGTGTTCCTTACAAAAGGAAAAAAAGACTGCAGACTGGGTAATACCTACTCTGTGCACATTTCCTTACAAATAGGAAACACTCCTGCCACCTTAAAGGAACAGCTAACTCATATTCTCTAGTCTTTTAAACCATTAGACTGAAATTCTTTACAAATAACTCTGCTACAAGTTTTATTCAGTTAACTTTGAAGATACTAACATTCAGTATGTTAACATTTAACCTTAGCATTGTTAACGTTAACATTACTAAGCATCTACTTAAGTATCTAGACAGATTTCAAAACTGAAGACAATACCGAAGATTTCCCAGTTGATGCGCAGGATTAAGAGGAGAGATAAAACCTTGTAAAGCATCCATGAAATCTGGCCGCCTCATTTGTTCAACAAGAAACTTCATCTGTACCTGATAAATAATCACATTCATGTTTTGAGAACACTATTTACATGTAAACAAAAGTATCAGATTTTAGCTTTGATTTTAATGTAGAGTTTTGCACACTTCCAGCATAAGCAACTTTGCTTAGCCACACATTGCACAAGTTGAAACCCTTCACTCCAGTTTTATTGCCTTCAGAGACAATGTCAATGCACACAGAAAACATTACAGCTTCTGTGATAACATACCATCTACTCAAGTTAGCATTAATACTTTGCCAGTTAATCAAACAAAACACAGTTCTTAGTAATTCCTGTGACTCAGTAGCAGCAGTTTTGGTATGTGGACAGCTTATAATACCTTCTGGGTCTCATCTTTTTTTTCCTGCTTGAGAATATCTGTGAGGTTAATCAACTTCTCCATAGCCTCCACCTGCCTGCTCAGATGCTTTAGGTACATTCCACACGCTCGACAATAGGACTCCAGAAGCAAACCAAACCTCTGACTTACAGTTTTATTGTGCATTTCAGACCTACACAGAGAGGAAGAACAGTTACAGCTTAAAGACAAGACCACTGAGAGGTGCCAAAAATGAAGCTATACCTGTAACACCTTCCTGAGGGCTGCTTATGAATCCTTCTTTTCAGGTAAATAGCTTGTATTGACCTCCCACAACCCATGTCATTTTAACTGGGCTGATCAGACTTCAGTACCCTTTACAACTAATTCATAGTTTATAGGCTTTTCCCCCATTCCTTCTTCCTCCATCCTGTACTTCTCTACCCTTTGCCCTTATTCAAAATCCACGCTTTCCAGAAACTTGGTAGAAAACCTCAAGCTTTCAATTCAAGTTCCAGGTTTCTTTTCTGAGAGCAAAGCTAACCTGTTTCATTTTCTTCTTGTTTCAGCCAATCCCAGGCTGTGGCCCCTCTCATTTCCTTGTTCCTACCTACTCTTAGTCTTCACACAGTCCTAAAATACATCCCCTCAAACAAACTAATCAGGCAACTTATTCCATTATCATTGATGATTACCAAGGGAATTAGAAAACTGAAAGCACAACAAATATTCCTTGCTTCTATTTCTGTGTCTGATCACATTATCCTAGAATAGCATTTTTAGGTGAGACTGAGCTAGAATCCAGTATATGGTAGGCTGATTTATGCTCAGCCTTACCACCAGGAATTACAAAAGTCTGTTTTATACTTCGTAAAGAAGAAC
Organism: Chionis minor; assembly: GCA_013398295.1. Taxonomy (NCBI): domain Eukaryota; kingdom Metazoa; phylum Chordata; class Aves; order Charadriiformes; family Chionidae; genus Chionis; species Chionis minor. The sequence continues at coordinate 540,256 of VZSF01002706.1, read as the reverse complement.
ACTGAGATATTTTGGCTATCAAGCCCTATGAAGTCTTTAATAAGGCTGTAAGAACAGTTATTTTTCAAAGCCTTATCTGGTCAAATTGGGTGGCTTTCTTTAGGCCTCAACTATTTCTAAAATTTTCTGGAAAAGACTTGGGGGGGGGGGGGGGGAG
>VZSF01002706.1:507912-540079 GCA_013398295.1 Chionis minor | reverse complement strand
GGGAATCTGGCATACAAAATAGAGTTCTATTCATACAAAATTAACAGCAGAAATCTGTGTCAAAGTTGTAAACAACTAACAGTATGGGAAGTACGCCAAGCCTTTAGAACAACTAATTGTTTACAGCTCATAGTCCCACCACCCCCTTAGCATGATATTAAGCTTACTTTAAATGCCAAAAGAAGAAGTGTCCTATTCTTTGATTGGTCAGTGCCTTCTTGAGTAAAAATCTCACAAGCTGATTATCCAAATACTGTTCATATTTCAGAACCTAGTTAAGGATAAAGAGAAATAAAAAAAAAATCAGCTGCAGTTATTATTTCTATGAACATTATACAGATTAAAGGCAGTTAAATAAGAAGCAATCTGTATTTTACATTAAATTTTGTAGAATGACTGAACTTGGTATTAGTACTAGCATATGTTAAGATTTGAACAATATCTGCTAACAGTGCACTGGCTGCCTCTATTTCGAGAGCTTGCTGTCTGATGCTTCCTTTACTGTTACCAAATATTTTAGCCTCAACTTGCTCAAAATTTGGAGAAGATGCTTCTGCTCATGCTTTCCCATATGTTAGGACAGCTGAAGTAGCTGCCTCTTGCAGTTGGTAGAATAGTTCTGCATCTCCACAAAATTCTGGTATTTAATAAGAATAAGCAAAACCATAGCACTAGAGGAAGGGAACTCGATTTCATCTCCTCCTACTAAATAATCTCCATTGCAAACAGGTACTTTTGATGAACTCTTTCACATCATTTTAACTTCTGCTGCATTTGAAGCCTCTGTGATCATCAAATATATACAAGACATCAAGTATACTGAAACATGTTATATACCTGTACTAGCTGGATTAAGTACTGAGACAGTTTGTCATCTGTCAAGTACTTCTCTAGACACCGAACTGCGAAAGCTCGCACCATTGGATCTGGATAATTACAGTCCAAAAGCTCCATTGCTTGCTCTGGCTTGATTGGAGGCCAATCTTTTACCAAACAGTACATCTGTGGACAAGAAGCCCAAGCACGTTACACATTTGCATTGATTAGGAAGAGGTTGTAATACACAGCCATTAGGAAGTATCATCAGACACAAACTGGTTCTGAGTAGAAGCTGTTTCCTGCCCAGTCCTCTCAATAAACAATCTCGTATTATTAGCTGCCAGTTGACTTTGTTATTTTGTCCACTACAAAAAGAATGAAAATGAAAGTTCACATCTAACTGTAATTCACAAATCAGCAACATAACAAGGATTCAAGTAATACCACCAAGAGGAAATCCAAAGACTCAGACGGAGCTAGAGAACAAGAACTATGGACCAGACCGATCAGTCAATTATAGCAGCAACTTGAATCGTCTAAGTTTTCATTCAGTGTTAGCATGCACGTATAACATTTTTAACTTACAGAAGTTTTCTTTAAAATAGCATATTTTAAGGCTTCTTCAACCCTTAAAGCTAATTCAGTGCTATATGTTACCTGGGCCACTTCATCTCTAGAATTCCATTTAACAGATAAAAGTAATTTGGGCAGGATTTCTGGAGTATTCACACAATAGTGTCTGCAAAAGAGAAGAGTTATATGTACAAAAATGTCATTTTTGCTTTAATAACCATCTACTATGTCCACTCAGTCTCGCAGCTTTTTCTTCCTCTGTGAGCAGAATCCAATCGATACCATAAGGCAGTGTCAGGATCCATGCAGGAAAGTAAGAGTGCGGTAATGGGGAGAACAAACTCATTCAACCACTTACTTTTCTCCACGGCCTTATGCACCAAGACATACAACGCAGAACGCTTAAAAACCTTTTCTGAAACACTAAACCCAACAATACAGAATAAAGAAAAGGGAGCAAAACCCAAGGTAATCATGAGAAATTTGGAGTGAATGTGGTGAAGTGTGACTGTGTCAACAAGGTTTTTCTTTAGTTTGTTTTTGGGGGGCTTTTTTGTTTGTTTTTAAATACCTGTGGCTCCAGAGGAAGTCCTTCTCTTGCTCAGTGATTTCAGACAAAGGATCTCGTGTACATATGGCTCGCAGTTGCTCCTTGTCACATTCTCTTAATTCATTATCTCTAGCTATTCTGTTACTCTGCAGAGAAAGAAAGCGGTCCATTAACCACACATTTCCTTCTGTTGTCATAAAACATACATGAATAAAGTATTTTAACAGTGTAGCAACACTTATAGCCTATGTCATGCAATACTACCTTGTTGCTTCCTTTTGTTACAACTGAGAACTTACAATTTAAAAGTAGAGAGAGAGGAAAGACGAGGGCTTTGATTTCTACAACTGCTTTTAGTCACTACTGGGGAAAAGAAAAGGTACATTTCAACTAAATCAGTTGTGTGGAGAAATAGCAGCATTGACATCTGATGAACAACATAGTGCAGCACAAAATGAAAGCGGTCATTTCTGTCTCCAGTTTTGAGATTGCTGAGAATGAAAGGAATGAAAAAGAATGAGAACTGAAAAAGCAGAGTATGGGGGATAAAGCTAGGTAAATAAAAGGTAGAAGACTGTAGGAAAGCCTGAGTAACAGGATGACTGGAAAACATTAACCAGAATACGTACAAGATATTCCCCAAAGAGCACAGAAAACAAAACCAGTACATGCTGAAATTGATTTTATCTAAGATTCCATTTATTAGAACCAGCTTAGACCAATGGCAGAGGTACTGACACTACTACTACTTGATTTTTCACAGCTCATGTGCCAAGTTCAATTTTTCTCCTAGACTTTCCATTTCTTTAATTTAATGTGTTTTTCGCAAAGCAACATATGAAGTGATGCATTTTTGAGGTTTCAACTACAGAATCAATTGCACTGCACAACAGAAGAATCTTAAGCAGATTATTCCCTATAGTATAAAATACAACTGTAATAAACAAGTTTGACACTTCAGATGAAGCTATCTGCAAAATTCTACAACACTTCACCAGTGTTTTTTATAGTGAACTCACATTTTCACACCTGTATGATACCTACTACTGCAAAAGAATAAGATTTTTTTTTTCCAAGTCGAAATTGTTTCAACTGTAGAACCACAGTATTTGACCTCTTGTTCTGCACTTTTCCCGGAGAATTTCTGCTGAGCACATTCAACAATACAATAAGCAAGAACGAACTAAGCTTTGTCTCCAAGTTTTGTTGATGGAAATTTTCAACTGGTTGAACTAGTACTTTAAAACAGAAACACCTACATGTCTTTTACAGAAAATGCACCTAGCTTTTTTTTTTTTTTAAAAAAAAAATAGCTGAAGAACAATCTGAAATTTCCAGGTAGGAGATCAAGGCACCCTTTAAAAGGTAAAAGTAGTGTTATTTATAAGAATATGCACTAATATGGAAACAGTTGTTTGGTTATACCACGGTATCTACTTCAGACTGAAAGTTTTCTACTTTACATTTATCTTCAATTACATAAATTATGTGTTCTTGTGATAGGTTCACTACTATTACATGGGACAAGAATATTCTGGCCTTCAAGCTTACATCTACCAATATTAAGGTATGAACCAACCAACTCAGAGGATTTTTAATACCTTGCCCTGTTAATGTGATAGTCTGAGATCTTAGTGTACCAGCGTGGTTTTTTTTACTACTGTCTGAAGCACATGGACTGGACTTAAAAGTAGGGGGCAATTATTCAAAACTACTCTTTATGTAGCACAGGAAAATTTCTAGTGCGCATTCTCAAATATTATGGTAACGGATACAGTGCAAGTAGCAAAGCCAGAGTCATTCTGTAAGGAAATTAATGGATAAATGACTTTATAATCACCCTACTCCTTACGTAAGATCAAATAGTTGATATTGAACAAGTGATTAATTGTACATATTCATCTTGATTCTGAAAAAGTCATCCTAAAGAGTAAGTGAAAGTCAAAAAAGTATAAAATGTACCTGCATAGTGGGTCAGAAAGATCATAGTTTAGGTCAAGCCCAGAAGGAAAATGCATTTATCCTGTTGCGGTCAACACCAAAAACTTGAAATTCTATGAATTGTGGGACAGTAAATTAGATTTAATATTTGAAAACTCTTTCATATTCGAGATATTAATGGACCTATAAAGGATCTCTTATAAGTATGTATTAAATGATTTTAAATGCAGTGTAATGCATTTCAAGGTTAAACAAAAAAAAGGTTATGCTCTTGGTATCATAGCAAAAACATGTATATAGAAATCATACCTCAGTGACTGCTTTGCTGATTTTGACCATTTCAGACAGGCATTTTTAACCTCTTTCAGATATGGCCAATGCTACACAGTAATCTAGTATCCGATTTTTAAATGAGTAACAACAAATTGTAATATTAACTATATTTAGGGAGTTAAAAGGCAAACAGCTATAAATATGCACAGTAAGTGAATGGCTTCAGACCTGAAGATACCACACATTAAAAAGATAACAGGGAAAAATACAATACTAAGAGATAATAGCGATGTTCAAACTTACCAAGCATTTAATGAAATACAATTTAAGAAAGGATAAGTAGTAAGAGGATTTTGGCAGACAACAAGGAGGGTTGAAAGAAATGCAGCACGAATAATGAGAGAGAGAGAGACCAAAGCAGCGATACACAGTTTGTTTCCCTGCCAACTCAGTCACTGATGTAAACAGGCTTTCTCCATATTTAACCACTATGACCTTCTTCTATGGTATTGTAAGGATTATTACAAGAATGAAAAGACTACAATTTGATACTTCATTCTACCTCAGATGTTGGGGTTTTTTTAATTAAGTGTAAGTTGATCATTACTTTGTCACTGAAGTAAGAGCTTATTCTCCTCGTTATTTTCTATTTTTGCCTACAGATGGAACAAAACAATGAGTTGAGCATATATAAGCCCAGGTAATAGGCTGTGTTATAGCAGAGCAACGTTATTTACCACGAAGCCAGCTGTCCTTAAACACTTAAGAGCCCTGCAGCACAGCTCAGTCACGTATATCGTATGCAGATACGCCACCGTATGATGGAGTTCCCGTAGACTACCAAGAAAAATCAAACGCCTACAACCCTTTATTCAACGTATATTGAGATGGGACAGTTATAAATATCATCAGAATTCCCAAACTGACACTTACAGATTTTTTGTCACAGTGAAACTTTCCACCCCGAGACTACTCTTCTCACAGACCACAAAGCTCTCTGGCAGAAACTCAAATCTTTGAACCAGCCTCCAGAACAAAACATAAAATATACCAACTAATTTCCCACCCTCGTCTTTCAGTAGAGAGCATTTTTAGCTGTACAGCTTTTCTTTTTTTGCTCTTTTTAATCATCCAAAATGTGCTTTTAAGAAAGCTCCAAGCCTCACCAAAAAGCTAATTGTCACCACAGGTTTTCTTCATGGAAGATCCAGGTCTACACTCACATGTATGTCAATCAGTTCCCTTAGAATTCCCTGTAATTATGGTCATAACTAGCCCATTAAACAGCCAGTAAAGATTTATAAGCACCTTTAGATTACAAAAGAAAGCCTACCTGTAGACATGAAACTGCAACAAAATAAAAAGTGTAATTGAAGAAGAATCACAACTTTTGAAAAGTTGAACTAAATAGTTTATAGACATCTGAATTAGCAATATAAACATGTCAAAAGGCCCTAACAGTTTGCACAGTAAGACTGTTTCTCTCTGAAGTGTTTTGGTTGGTCAATGAAGCATTAGGTCAGTTTACTGGTAATATAAAGAAATGGGAATATATTATACAATGGGAATATATAAACACAAAACAAAAATTGTTTTCTTGCTTGTACAATAAGTCAGAATACATAAATAAACATTCTCTTTATCAGTAGTATACTGAGTAAAATAAATAATACTTTCATACTTTAGTAGCTAATCTTGGAAGGGAAGTTTGCCTTACCAGCCCCGCATAGGTGTAGTTAAACCCCAGTTCACGTGATATAGTCCAATTGGCATGTTCTTCGATCACAGTCATATCTGGAAACTTTACAGGATTGCTAAACCAATCAAATTCCAGCTCTAAACATGGAGTTTCCTATATAAAGGGAATTTAAATTACTTTTTCTGTTGAATGACACTAATCATAACACAGCATATTTTGAAAATGTATTCCTAAAGAGGGAACTGGCATGCAAATACTTACCTTATTTGGATTTGATCCAGTAACACCAATAGGATTCAACAAATCCTCCAGCCCATGAGGTACTGCCCAAAGATTCAAAGCCATTTTCCCAGATACAAGAGTGTCTGTATAATCAAACATGTTTATATTTCCCCAAGCCAATGGACAGTGCTCCTTAAAGAGATTAAAAGATGATTTTTCAGTGTCATCTATTAATTACTGCAGAGCGAGTCAGGAGAAGTAACATTTTCACCCCAGAGCAGGCTGTTACATTCCCAGATTAGCTGAAAGCAGGTTGTGGAAGTTGTACTGTGTTTTTCTATGAATGACTGTCATAAACGGATCAGCTTTTTTCCATATTGTTTCAGTTCTGACCACAAAAAAAGTGGTCTTGTATCTTGAATTAGATACAAGAAAAGAAAAACCCCTATTTCAATCAAATTCAAATCAAACATTGGACTAAGGCTTGTTGCCAGGACAGCATTTATCAAACAGCTTCCCAAATTTGACCTAAGTAGCCTTTGTTCATTAGTGTATTAAAGCCATGAGGTATTTTACCTCCTTAGCACCCTTCCGGCCTTTAACAGAACAGATCGAAAGGCAGAGCCGAGCGGCACGTGGAAGATCAGGAATGTACATGTCATACAAGAGCCATTCATTCCATCTGCAAGATTTAAAAAGCAGAATAAAACTAGGTTAAAGGACAGCATGGAGACAACTGCATTCATTTAACAGTTATACTAAAAGCATTTGTTAAATTCCTACCTAAAGTGTATATGCGCATAAAGACTACACTTTCTTACTGAAGAAGGCTCCCCCTACATGCATTTGTCCACATCTACTCCTTTTGGGAGTGGAAACTTCCTCCATTAGCCTTCTAGCTCCAACACTGTTTAAAAAGTCGCACTAGGTTCAATTCCTGCAAACTTAGTAATAGGTTCATTCACGATCACTCCTGAAAACCCACTGACTGCAACTGCCAGCGTAGGTATAACCTAAAGATAATGGATTTGCTTATATGCTACACAACTGTAAGGTTTAGCTTGTGAAATATTTGTCACTTCAGGGAAAAAAAGAAAGTGAAAAATGTGGCATAGCTTTCAAATCTCAACCAGATTTGAACTGCTAGGAAGAAGATAACTGCGAGATGGGAATATAAGACAGAAATCCAAAGCAATATTCCTAACTCGGGTATTATTCTGTTTACCACAGTAATAAGGGCACAGATTGGTTCTACAGGAATACACATTTTGTTTTCATCAACTTCTCTAAGTAGATTTTATCTCTCAATTTGCAGAGCTGTGCTTTTGAAGAGGCACTTCCAAATGCAGTTTATTTTCCTAAGGAGATTGCCATGCTGAATTTTCTCAGTTGGAAGAGGCAGCAGCTTCCAAGGACAGCAGTAATTTTTCAACGTGTCTGTAGCTACTAAAAGCAGTGTTTGTATTACAAAGAAATAACTGTCCAAGCCTGTCCCCTGAGAATGAAGAAATCGGCAGACAAACTTCAATTCAATTTTCTTATGTGTTCATTTCATATAACACAGGTCGGTGTGATTATACCCACGTTTTCATGCCACACCCTTCACCACCTTTCCGAGAACATTTTGTCCCTAAAACAGTTAAACTATCAGTTCAAGTATGGCTATCTTTGGGGAAACCCAGAGTGAGAGGCTATTTTTCAGTAACTGCATGTATTATTAGGCCCTCTAATTATTAAACCTAATCATATTAATAGAAAACATACAGAAAAAATATTAATACATTTTGAAACTTTCAAAGACATGAAGCCAGAAAATGTAAGTAAAGAGCTACTTCTGAACACATACTTTGCATCTTATGCTAGCAGATGCCGAAATTTTGCACCTCCTCATTAGTTGAAGTTACGGGGAGAAATTAAACATATTTTAGATACTTTTTCCTCAATATATGCTCATATAAAGCTTCTTTCTGCACACTACTGGCACTTTTAAGTTCATGTGACTTATTTTTCCAGGTAATATTCATGGTAGGTCAAATCTCCTGAAAATAATCAGCCCAGAGCTGACAGTGACTTCCGTGTTAGCAAATGATACCCATCTCTCCACACACTATGCAACCTCACCGAAACAAATTTGCAGGTTACATTACATCACGTTGCCTCACGCTGAAGGCAAAATCTGAACCTGCAACTGGAACACCTGTTATTGATCCACAGGGAAAACCAGAGCTCCGTCACCCAGAGCTATGCTGATTTCACAGTATTAGTGACTAAATATAGTGGAGTTTCAGAGGCAACTGCAAACGCACAGGTAAAACAGATCTGTTCAGTAAAGAAACCACACTATTATACGCAACAAGACAAAATACTTGTGTTTGAATTAAGTTAATTTTATTTATAAATATAGGGTTAGATAAAAATGTTCTTAAAAAAGTAAAGGCAAGGAATTCCCAGCTAGGAGCTCTACCTGAATAATGGCTAAGCTGAGCATTTACTCATGTGCTATCATTTACGATGTCTTGGAAGTCAGGTTCTCTATAGTCATTCAAGTACTTAGCTTACCTGGGATTAGAACAAGGTACCCTTTGAGTATTCACATTGTCACACAAAGGTTCCCCTCCATGGTAGATACCTGTTCTAACATAAATCTGCAAACAATGTTAATATTAGTACTATATTTGAAATGTTACTATAAGTAAATTTTTTCGCTATTAACATATACTATGATCACAATATATTACCCCTTAATTTCCATCACATGTAAAACAAAACCAAAACTGAAAACGAAACAGCCCCACCATCCCCCAACCCAAATTAATTCATGCTGTACAAGGTGTGAAGCACAGTACATGAGTATACCCTTCTAGAAAAAAAATGTTTTGGTCTTTTTCCTCATTAATTGCAAAACTAGTTCTCAAGTATACAATAATAAACTTGAAATTAACTCTAAAAAAGCCTGGAATTTATTTTCCATTTAGCTTGGCACAAGAACCAATGAAAGAAAAGACTGAACAAATTCTGAGAAAGTTAGGCAGGCTTGTAGTATGACTTCAACGGGACAGTATCCTAACTGCCTTTTCTCCTTGATTTTCACATACCTCCCTTTTTAAAAACAAAGATAGCAGTGCACTATCTAGCATCCCCTCATCAAAAGTAGTCTCAACTACTGTAATACATTCTTAGACATACTATTTAGAATATAAGTAACAACATGGGTTTTGTTCTTCTATCTATTACATACTCAGCTGAAGTGAACTACACAAGCTGAGTTCTGCTCCTATCAGGCAGAATATTTAGCTAAATACCACAACTCACACCTTTTAAGTAGTACACAAAAGTTTTCAGATGCTAAAAAATGGCTGCATATTTTAGAATTGAGTGCTTAAATTTAAATAACATAACTGTCTAATTTTCTAACATGAGAAATAACACCTCTTTTCCAACGTAAACACAGAAGAGAACTCAGGAGGGAAACCATGAGTTGCTGAAAACCATGTACGATGCCACACAGCATTTACCTTACCTTGTCAATGTCTCTAATGTTCACATTTACATATGTTGCACAGAGGATTCTTATTCTGAGAGCACTATTTATAGTCCAAAGGGATTTGGCAGTAGCTTCTCCATTCATGTAGGGTGTAGCTGTAGAGATACGCCTGGAATATGATGGCATTGTAAAGGTGTCCAGTGGTAGCTGGGTATATAGGCTTTCCTTAGCCATCAGCATCAGATTGGGCATGCGACCAAGCATTATACAGCTTCTTATGTACTGTAAGAAATCAAAACCAAAATTCAGTATGTTGTCAAAGGTACACTCTTGGTAATCTATACCTACAAATATTCAGGAAAATATAAAAGTAAGAGACAAGTCATTGTCCCTGTACGTACACACTTTACAATGTTTACAGCTATAACATCCAACAGTTCAAATATGTTGTTGGGTGGCATTTTAAGATACGAATAATGTCTAAAACAGTGGAAGGCTGAACTAGAGACAGAACAGAGCCGACGAAACGACAAGTCAGGCTTCTTGTAGTGCTCCTTCACTCCGGCCCCATGCAGCACAAACAGAGCACATTGTTTCCAGATTAGAGCTGTTTCTGCATAGCAAGCTGCTGTGCAGACCAAGCCCAGGCGACTCCGATAGTCCTAGTAACAGGCAGAGAGCACAAGACCCATGGCAGACACACTCATTTTTGGTTCAGTTGTGCTTACTACCTTCTGCTCAGCACTGATCCCGACAGACTCGAGCTGTAAGGCTGTATGGTGTCCATTCAGGACTGAGTGCAGGCAGCATTTAGCCTGGCAACAGTACCACAAAATGCAATACGTTAAGGCAGGTCCAGCCCTGGAGTGTAATTAGCAAGCTCTTTTGTGGCACAGTAAAGGCATACCAGATACTTCTGAAGAAACCACGCTACATCAAATAGGTCTAGTGTTTGATCTCAAGATGACTGTGCAAAATTATTCATGTATGCCTGCAGTTGTTCCCCAGCTCCCATAGAACAGAGCTGCTTTTCCTATTATTCAGGATCCCCCACCCTCCTTCTCTCTCCCACTGCTTTGGAGGGCAGATCGTCAACCATTTGAGACGAAGGAATGGAAGCTGTTTTTTTTTTTACAACAATACATTCCTCAAAGAGGAAGCAGCAGCAGTCTGTCAGGAAATCTACAGGGCAACATTATGTCTGCTCCAGAGAGGGCTGCTCAGATGCTCCCCTATCAGCAGTTCTGTCTCACACTCACAGCACTAAAAAGCCTCGGGCGATGAAGGACAGCCAGCCACAAGAAAGATTCAGCAATGATTTTGTGGTGCCGGAAGTTTATCACTCCTTTAATAAGATCAACAAATTTAAAGATGTAAGTAAGAGGAAAACAAATTGTTTGTCTAGTTTTTTTTTTCCCCACGCCTAAAGGGGAAGGGACAAGATTCACAGTAGGTGGCTTCAGAATTGCGAGAAGGTTGCTTTATAATTTAACATCCCATCGAATTGCCTTTTGCATTACATCAACCCCATTTAAGCCTAACTCGTCTCTTGCCAGCAGAAGTCTAGGATATTTCTGAAAGTACCTACCACTGATTTACAACTAATGTTAGTGGCAAACTACTCCATTCAAAGAAGAAAGATTACACTAGTGATACAAAATTCTCGTTTAAATTACCTTTTCTACCCCTCTCTTTTTTGAAGCACATACAGCTACAAATAAGCACACTACACTCATGCATTACCCAATTAGTTTAAATATGCATACACTTTTACTTCCTATGTTTTGGATTAATTCAATGAAAGAGCAAGCCAGTCATAGAAGTGATCACTTTTCTCCCTCATAAATCTAGATTATCTTAGTGCACTTCAAAATAAATCCATTATGTTACTCACCTTATACTGGCTCAGTGGATACTTTTCTAACAAGTATTCATCACAGCCACACACTTTCAAAATATATTTGCCCTGGTATTCCAAGACGCAAAGTTTCAGTTGTTCAGATGACAGCAACATACTTCGCGTTTTCTTCCTAATTGCTTCAGCAATAACTTGCTCAGGCACACAGTCATGATTGATTTTTAAGGTGTATTTCTGCTTGTCATTGTTTGGTGAGACTATTACCCATATCACCACTATAATTTGCCCTAGAATAAATGTAAAATAATGTTAGACCTATCATTTTCAATACAGTTTCAAAACAAAAAAAACAAAACCCAAAACAAGCAACTCCCCCTTCCTCCTCCCCACCCCAAGAACAGCTTGCAATGCTGTTGAAAGAAGATGCAGACAAGGTTCAAAACCCAAACTGACAGAGGGTTTATAACTTCTGCAAAAAAACTACACATGCTCACTTTATTTTTGACTCTAGTGTGACTTCAAGTTTTTACTCTTTCAGGTTAAGAATTTTTTTAAACTGAATACTACTGACTGTTCAGGCTTCAAGAAAACAGCAATAACTATTTCATATTTGAGGACTGCAAGACAACTCAGTGTTTCAGCATCATTTAATTCTCTGACATTCAGAAATCTGCAGAAGAATTTCTTCAGATTTTCTTCAAAGAAATTCTTTTCTTCAGAAAAGAAAAATGCAAAGCTAACAAGCTGTTTCTGCTCGTTAAAAATTCATCCCTATTTACCAGGCTGCATTTCAAGATTTAGTTCTTAGAATAGCAAAAGGTGTAATTTTAAATGTTATCTTCCTTTTGAATCTACACTCTATCAATAAAGTTATTCAGAATAATTAAGGTGTAAGATATTGCTAGTGTACTAAATACAGTACATAAAACAGTGATTTACCTAAATCACCAGCCATGCTTTTTGATTTCAATCACTGAAAAAACCCATTATGTTTCTACTGTAAATATTTATCTTACCTTTATCTAGCTTATTGTATATGTGTTTGGGTAGCTCAGGTGAAGACTCTACATTTGGAGGACATACATATAATGCTCTACTATGTGGTGCATTGGCATCTCGAAGATCCACTGCTTCTTTACAAACATTAAGAATATTTCTTCTGAAGTCTTGTACTTCTGGATCCTTAACCATGTCAAATTCACAGACAGGCATGCCGATAGCAAAACCTGCAGTGTTGAAGAAGCACAAGGAAATAATTGTAACTGATAATTAAAGCTAAAGATTCCTTCTATCAGTGACAGAAAAAGCATGCTTTAAGCAAAGCACAACCTCCAATATTTGCATTAACCACTGCCTTCTACTTGTATGCATAATGTTTTATTTCATTCAAGAACAACGTAACCCTTAAGTTAAATGCACTCAGCAAAAAAAGGTTAGAAAACAGGTGTACATTCGCTGAAGACCCCGGAAGCCTTAAATCGGCACTCTCACAGCTAACACCCATGTAGGAAAAGGACCAGTAATAAACTTTTTTTTGAAGACAGCACAAAGTTTCCTAAGTGGATGAGAGGAGTTGTGATGCCTGATTTTTTCCTAAAACCCTGGCAGGATTGTTGGTAGCTATCAGGACCATAGTCAACCTTGCTTACAACTGAAGGACAGCTACTCAAATTTTTTTATTTTTTATTTTTTTAAATGAACTACGCTATTTAAAAATGTGACAAGTTCTCCAAGAGGTATTTGAACTTAAGCTCTTTGGCAGAGATTCATGTAACAAGAGTCCATTTCTCTCAGGTCCTCAGTCTCAGATGTAATTCCATTTACTTTAACGTGATTGCTTGCATAAATAATTACTTATGCATGAATGTTCAAATGGAACCTTTCAATTGTCCCGTTGCATGGTTAGTTAACCACTGCACTCCCTAAATCCTAAACAGGTTAAGCATCACAAAACAGAAGTAGTTTACTTATGATGCATTCATAACAATTAAATAATTTAGCAATTAGGCGCAGCCCAGAACAAGTATTTCCAGTTGAAAAGTCTCTACTACTGCAATACACATCTGTTAGCAAGTAAATGGGAGTGGGTATGTTTGTACTGCCTGAATTTAGATACTTAACCTAGATGCTGAAACACACGCTAAACTCCCTGTGCTTTCTCAGAGGATTATGGAAAATGAAAGCTACTCCAGAGATGATTCAAAACATTACAATTTGTCTTCCCTCTGCCATTTCAACCTCAGGTGATCTTGTTTCCCTCCCCAAATTCTTTTTGTAGGAAGGGAGGGGAAAAAACCACCACCACCGAACTTTCGAAATTCTACTAAGCAAGACAGAGAAGTATTAAAATGTGTGCTACTGCAAATGTGGTTGAACATCTGTAGTTAAATCCATGATTTACAATTCTGCAAACTTCAAAACAAATTAAGATTGACTTCCCAAGTAACAGAACAGGCTTTGCTCTGTAATAGTATGAAATCCTGCTAATAAGAGACAAACAAAAAATATCCTTAACCCACATACAACTACGTACAAAGCAAAGACTTTACATCTGAATGAAACAGAACAGCAAAAAAAAAGTTTAATTCACAGTTTACGAATGTCAGCTTTACTATAATCAGCATCTTTGGATATTTTATGCAACAACTGTCAGTTATGAAATGCAAACTGAGAGACACAGGCAACAAACACAACCCATTTCACCTGTTTCCTTTGTATTTTGAAGCGGAGAAGCCAGTTAAATGGATTAGCTATATTTAAATAAAGATAATCTCACCTATTTCTCTATTAAGAATCTTTTCTTCTCTGTTACCTACTGGTTCAATGACTTTTAGAAAAGGCTGAAATAGTCGCAGGTCACAAAGTCTCCGTGTTTCATCAAAAAATTCTTCTCTTTCTGCTTCCTGTGTAACGCTTACAAAAATGTAAGAAGATTCATCTTGAAGAAGCTGATAGAGAGGGTATTTTCTCGCTTCTTTAAAGAGTTCATGTTTAATAGTTAGTAAGGTGGCCTCACGGAGGCATTCTAGAGTCACTATCATTCCATTTGGGAGAAGACACTCCACAAGGATCCTCGGTGGCATCAAGTGGATGCCCCATAGTTCACCAGAAGATGGCCGTGGAGGCATTTTTAAGTCTTTAGATAACTTTGTAATGGAAGTTTTTCAAGCAGTGATTCGTACGAGTAAACCTAAGTAAAAACCAGAAATTTAAATATTAAAGTTTCAAACATCACAAGGATATTTCAGATAAAATTGGTCCAACACCGCTTATAATTGTAGATGAATATTCATGGCTGTATTTTACATTCATAAAAAAGACAAAGACTTGATAAAACTGATGTCAAAGGAACTTGTATTCAATGCAAATATCTACTCAAATAAAACAGTTAAGAGCAGAAACATATTAGCTTGGAAAAAAATGCTAATATGCATACCGTATTAAAAGATAGAGGATTGTGTTTTTTCCCCTGAAGTCTATAATTTGTTATTAGAACACTTAAATACCTTGGAGGATGAAAATATCTAATATTCAAATTATTATTACAGCAATTTTAAAACAATTCTCATTTATTATCATTTGGATGAGACACAAACGATTAGCTCTGCCTCAGTTTAGCCAAACCAGTGCTTCATTTTTATTTTTTTTAAACATTTTCTCATCCCAAACCTCTTAAATATTCAAACACCACTAACATAATAGTTATAAGCATTTACTAAAATCTCTAAACTTGATTTTAAGAACCTATGTACATGCAAAACTTGGCCTTAGCGTTTTTAGATCAGTGTAAGCTATCCACTCCAGTAACAAACCCTTTTTCTATGAACGAGACGGAAGAACTGAGCTCCATTAACAATTTTTGTCTGAGCTTGTTTGATTTAGATCAATTCCCTATTCTAGTTCCCTTTGGCAGCCATGAGAATGCCTTTGCCAAGGCAAAGGAAAGGAGGGGAACACATTTCTGACCTTCTAGCAGTGCTGCCTTACGCCTGCTTACAGCAGGTACCAGGAAAATTGTATCTGGACAGAGCAGAGATGTCTCATAGCCCAGTGGCTGAGAACAGATGCCAAAGAAAGAGCAGAAGAACTAGGCACGCGTGCAGTGACACTTCATCCATAAAAATAGGTAGGGATTAGGAGAGTCTAATTTCCTTAACCAGAGGCAATATTTATGTTTGTTAAAGAAAGCATGAACTATCAAGTTTGTTCAGGAGTTTTCACACACAAACTGCTAGCATCCTTGACAAGAGCTAAGAACATTCCATGTTACAAAATACTTTTTCTTTGTTCTGAAGTCTTCTGTTTTCACCTGATAGCCTAGATCTCTTGTAATTAGAGTTCCTTATCTTTGCATTCATTGCTCTTAATTTTACAGAGATCCAGCAGGTCCTTTCCACTATATCTTTTCCATCCCAGATTATTTAGTCTTTCTCTGCCCAAAAGTAATTCTATATTTTTGTTAATCCTTGTCACCTTCTTTGTATGTCTTCCACCTTTACTATAACCTTTTTCCACAATGTAGAGGGGAAACAACCATACCTGCACACTACATTCAAGGCCTAAACTGAGCACATGTTTACACATTAACAGAATGTTTGCTACTGTTTTCCTAGTAAGTTGCTTTTCTGACTGTCACTGAGCAGCAAGACATTTTCAATGAAATACATACCATAGACCTAAGCTCTCATTTCAGAATAGTAAGTTACCGCAAAGGCCATTATACATTATGCAAATTTCAAATAGTGCACTACTTACACTTAGCTCGTTATTAAATTAACTTCAGCAGCTACATTGTGAGAGAGGGTAATATCAACAGACATCTAAGAAGTAGACCATCACACCTCCTCCATCAATCAAGTGTCCTGAAAGCACAGGGCTAACTACCA
Source organism: Chionis minor (assembly GCA_013398295.1). NCBI lineage: Eukaryota > Metazoa > Chordata > Aves > Charadriiformes > Chionidae > Chionis > Chionis minor. The sequence continues at coordinate 523,774 of VZSF01002706.1, read as the reverse complement.
GGCTACTATTCTAAAGCCATTCTTAGTCAACTTTTAAGTCAAGAACCCTCTTAGGGCTGCCCCTCTATCTTAGTTTCTTTTCTTAACAGAAAGCAGAGAAAAACCTAAACCAACAGCTTCACATCTCTTCTGTTTCATCAGCTTTCTGAAAGCTCCCACCGTGGAAAAGCAATGAATGCCATGCTTGCCCTTTGCACGGCAATTTTTTTTTTTAAAAAAATGTTTTTATGTATATATCAATATATAAAAATATAAATACATAGCAAACTATATATATGTTAAAAAAATAAAGTCATGATCCTAATTTCTGCACTTCCATGCCTTGGTACTTATTTTCTGAAAAGTTTTCTTCCAAGTACATCCAGTACCTGCTTTTGCCACACTTCCATTCTTAAAAAGAAGCACTAGAATGAAAATGATGTTTTCCCAAATCCACTGCTTCCTAAGCAACAGGGTTGTCTTTTTTAATCCTGCCTTTGTAGTTGTAGGCTTTTAAAAATATCAACAAAAGTACTAGAGTGCAACTGCAGGTTTAGAAAAATGCTTTTCCACTAACACCTCATGTATATTTAGAAGTTTTTTTACAACTGGCTACTTTTTTTTTAAAAAAAAAAGAGCTTAAAGAAGCTATTTTATTTGCCTCATCATTGTAAGAGTCTCAGTGACCGCATGCTGACTTGGAAAGTTGTAAGGACACTCACAGTGTATTAGAGCACCAAACGTGGAAAGCTTACCAGCTACAAAACATTACAAATGAACCCAAATAACACCACTTAGAGTAACTTGGAGAATTCCGAATTCCCAATAACTACTCTCAGTTTGTAGATAAAAAGAAATACATAGAAGGTTAAATAGCATCTTTTTGACCAGGCAAAGTATGAACAAGACTCCCTTCTCCAGACCAGTGAATCACATGCTTATTTACATTCCTTAACTACAAGCACAGGCAGAAAAAGATTACTGTGAAGGCATATACCACCATAAAAAAAACCCCAAAACAAGAACACGTAGTCTTAAGAACTTTTCTGTCCGCACATACAAACAGCAGTAGTACAGATGGACCACAATCAAATTAAATCTTCACAACACAGACGGAGTTTATACCAGCAGCCTTTTAAGTTCAGTCCCACAATCCTGTTGAGGCTCCTCTGAACTGATGGCTGTAAGAGCCCATCTTCTCCCTGCCCAAGGCGTGTTCTCATTCTTCATCATGCTGGTGCTCCCCAAGCCAGCTCCTTATGGGGTCAGATGGATCAAAGGGGCAGAGAACTACTCACTTTTCCTTTCTTGTTTTAGCTGCCTTATTGAGATCACCATGGAGTCAGACGAACGTCAGTGTCTACGCAGAGGAGCGAGCGTAACTGCTGCAGCAGCGCTGAGCAAGTTCAGCTTCAAGTATGGTGCTTCGTTCCACTGCAGGTTTTTCCCCCCTCCCCACCAATAATTGCTAACAAAGAAACAGAGGCAGGGCTGGGGGTGACGCATACACCTTAAGTCCTTTTAGCAAGGATCTTTTCCAAACAAACGTCAACCTTGGCTTTTTAAAAATTTCAAGTGTTAAGTGTCAGCTCAAGACCACGCTTTTTTAAAGACTTGCAAATGATCCAAAAGGGACATCCCAAACCTACGCTCTTTTCAGAGAAACTGCACCAAACAGCAGCTTTTGTTTTAAGCTGGGATACAGACATGTGCTGGAACAGTGCACGTAGTCATTCTGTGTGCACACTCATTTTCCTTGCACGTATAAGCACGCCTCCAGGGTTTGGATTTGGAAAGCAAAAATGTAAACAGAAACAGTTTTGAAGTATAGTTGGCAGCTTGTGTTTCTGTGTACACTTTCAAATCTGGAAGACTGCCTGGAATAAACAGAATCAATTATGTTCTTCGACAGTAAAAGAACTATAATTTTAAGAGAATTCTAGAGAGATGTTATTTAGATCCAACCAAGGGTACATGCAAACACTTCAAATGAACACTACATCACACCTGCAATCCCTGACCTTCCAAAAACACCTTGAACTTTTCCCTGGCCAAAAGCTTTAGTATACCACAGATGGTCAGAAGGATGAAACTCCAAGACATCAGATCGTATTCTTATCAACTCTTCACAGGCTTTCTGATCCATTCAGCACATACTCTACCACTAACCTAGCTGGGCACCCAGCCTAGAAGTGATCAAATTTTGAAACTCTATTCAAAAATAAAATATACATGGAAGAAGAAAAAGGGAAGTTAACATACCTCCCAAAATACTGATTCCTACTTGCTTCCAGATACACTTAGTATATTAATGCTAATTTATACAATCTATTTTCTTATAGAATAGAAATCAGCTACAGTCTGATATAGTCTCTTATGTAGAATAAGAGATTCCAAGTTTAGAAAATTTGATTTTGGTAAACCATGACAGTTTTATACCCTCACAGCACTGAATTGTGCAGAACTACAGCAGCATGGTTAACTCTGTTTCATTCTATTGAATATTTTATTACAATTTACACCCTACAATTATTTTTCTAATGCCTTCTTGATGATATACAAATATGTTAACTCTGAAAAGGTTTACATGAGACCATCGTTAAGTTTGCTGCTACTTCTTCTGAAAAGAATTTCTTCCCTTTGAGGAACGTAGCTCAGTGAGGGAGAAATTCAGTAAGAATTGTACTGCAGGAGAATTAATACTGGTTTCTAACATTAGTACTCAAAAAAAGTACTTTCTACATTCATAATCTAAGCAAACTAAGCTTGGGACAAATTAGCAAGTCAAAACCCCACATATATTTCTCCCTAAAGGCATGTGAGGCTACTGCAGCTGCTTTGACTACACTTTTACATTTAAGAGCCCTGCACATCGATAGCTCAGCAGGACACCATGGCAGAACCCCCCCCTTCCCCCCCGCCGTGTTTTTGTATATTAACATTTTGGCAGAAGAATCTCAAACAGGAGTATCACTGATCTAAGTTGTGTGTGTCTTGCTAAAAGCAAGGACTGTTACCCTTCAGTACAGATGGAATCTACATCAGAAAAACAAGAAATGACCTTTCATAAGCTCCTCTATCGGAAGGTGTGGAAAACCCTTCCTTTCTAATGGGACACTCATTTTTACAGATTACCTGTTTATGGATTAGATGAAGTAAATTGATTTTCATTGTCTAGAGATGTCTCACATTCTACCAACTCTACACATATGTTAATATTTGGCAATTGCGAGATACACATAAATATATTATAAACCCCACACAGTTAACTGATAAGGCTTTTCCCACTCTTTTGTAAATTATCTGCAGGTATGTTCTCCAAACAGAGACGCTCCACGTAACGTTAACACACATGTCTTGTACAGCAGGTAAGACCCACTGTGCAAGTCTGTGGGCCAGTCCAGGGGGGGAAAAAAAAAATATTTTGTTCACTTCACTAGACTTATTGTTAAGGCTGCCTGCCATCAGCACAAGCACCTACAGTTACTCTTCAGGTTCAGCAAGAAGGAAATTCTTTCATCTGCAATGTACCAACTAGCAAGAAATCTAGCAAGCATAGAAGGACGCAAGAAACAGAAGTGGCTGTGCTGTAATAGGGCATTAAATGTATAAAGTATGGGATGCTTATGCAGGTACACATTCCAGTGACAGAGAGAACTGAGTAATTCTGCATTGCTATAAACATCAGCTAGTGTTTCAAAATCAATTCAAAAGAACAGACTAAACACTCAATACCATTTTATCAGTCCATATTTAAAACTGAATTAGTCATTCAGCAAACTATTACACTTTAATTGAAGTCCATTGGTTTTTCCAGTCATAAGACAAATCCCATTACATTGCTTTCACAGACAGGATGTAGCAATGTTTTGTAATAATTTTTGTGGTATCTTTGGTATCAAAGAGCTGCTTATTAGGATTTGTGCCTAATTTCATTTTTTTTCCAGGTAGAAGTTTCCTCTAGACACTTCGCATTGCCTCCAGAAAAAGTCTTCTACTCATTAAATAATCCAGCTATGTTTACAGATTCTGATTTACTGTGCACTTGTGTGTAGGTTATACGATTTTCTTGATTCTCTATCAAACTGGAAGCAGTATCAACTACAGGCATGTCTGCAAATAAGCCTTTTTTAAACTTCTGTGGAATGCTGGAAACAAATTATGGTGGAGGAGAGGGGGGGAGAATAAAAATGGGACATAGGACAAGATTAACACTTTTCAGAATGGAAAATCTGTATTCCACTTTGTCCCAGACATTTCAAACTTTCTAAAGACCAAAATGTTTTATTCTCATTTTCAGACATGTCAGTCACTTCAAAACTCACCATGAAGAAGAAAACTGGGCAGAGTCGCCTGTTTAATTTTGCTGCTGTCCAAGCTTGCTGTGTGGTGACACTAAGACTGTCCCACACTAGATATTTTCAGTACTGTCCTTTTGTTCTTCCTGTTTGCCAAGCTGGCATTTTTCCAAAATCCAGGAAGACTCATACAAAGACATCTGAAATAATCCTCTATGAAAACGTTATTACACACAGATTTAAACAGTAGCAATATTGCTTTATTTAGAATACAAAGCAGGAGACTGTCTTATTGCAGTTATGTCTTTGTATTTCCTATGTATTACTTTCATCCTTATTATTTCACAGAAAAGGCACACATACTCAGAATTGCTTATCTGATCACAAACAGCAGCTCAAGGGAAACAAACAGAAGGATTTACCACAGTCAAAAACACGTCCTCTCAGCATTTTGTTTCCTTCTGAAATAGGCAAGTATTTCCAAACACTACTAATTTTATTTGTAGTTACCCACTTCTCCCCTGCAAAAACCAGTGCTGAGTATATTTGCCTTCTTGTTGACAGAGCTAAAAAAGCAAACATTACTGAAAGCATCTGCAGAATTATAGTACAGTAGAAAAACAAGATCTTTTTTTTCTGTGAATGTAAAAATCTCACTGGAAATTAGTGAAAAGAAGTTTCAGTTTAGTTTTATATGAGAACACAGGTTGACTGCGTTTCAAAGCTGGTTTTTTTTAATGTTATCTTACACACATACTTTTTTTGTTTTGTTTCAGAATCTAATAATCTTGGATTCTGGTTGTAGTGATTTTCAGACACCATTAATAAAGTTAGTGGTGAGGTCATCCTGAAAAAACCTCACAAACTCACTTTAAAGTACTGTCCAAAAGGTAATATATATGTTATCCACTACTGAAAAAATATAGGATCAAACAGCTGAAACAAAAAAAAAAGAGAGAAGATTTACTATTGCTGGAATCTTTTTTTGATATCCCCCCCTTGCCTCCCTCCAAGAAAACCAAAAGACCTTGTTAAATTCTTATTTTCCAATTCCCTCGATCACCCTCCCCCATCCATGCAGGCATATCATTTATAGCTCCACTCACTATTTGGGAGCCATGAAAACAGGATCACAAGAGGGCAACATTTGCAAGTTGCGGGTGACCTCTACAACTCCCACTACGATTGTGCTTTTTCCCTAGGGATCCCATGACATACCAATAGCAGAATGTCTGTCCTAGAACATTTTCTTCCAGTTAAAGGCAGATTTTTTTCTTCTCTTTGTTAAACAGAGGAAAGCCTGGAATTAAATCTTCCTTTTCAGTCCAAAATCATTCAGTAATTCCATTTCTAGCTTCACCTCAAAGGAAAGGATTTTGTTATTTATAGAATACTAGTAGTCATAAAGCACAATAAAGAATGATAAAAGTAATGCATCTTCTCTTAACACTTCACATATCTGCTTACTCATTATTTCAATGATTAGCTTGGCTTGCTATGTAGCAGGATGAGAATTACTCTCCCACCTGGCTCTGTTCTGGTTGGAGCTGTTCCTCCACAGCTAGGTGTGCACTCTGAAGCTCAGTGAACGGCACTCAAAACCTTTCAAGCTCTTTTAAATCAAAAGGCTTAAAATTCAGCAACAAATCAGAGCAACGTGCCATTTCATATGAATAGAAATAAGGTTTTCCTCTGATGACGTATTTTTTCTTTAATACTCTGTTTTATATGGGTGACCAACATTTTTTTCTGTGAACATCAGAATGATCTTGACATAAAAGCACACCACAAACCATGTTCTGCTCCTTGCTACAAATACTAAGGGCTTCAACGTCAGGTTTCACATGTAGAAGTGTTCTGCTTTTGGAAATCGGAGCAAGACGATGTAAACAAAAGATTACTCTAGAATGCCTTTCATGAAGCTATGTTAGATAGGTAACAAATGCTCAATATATACAAAAATATAAAACTCCACCTTAAATAATGCTGTCTACTTTTCTTTCTGTGTTTCTTCCCATCCTCCCACCTTCCTGGGATATTTGGAACCCAGACAGCAAACAGGATCTTTAAAAACAGGAAGTGCTGGCACACAGACAAGGACAAGGAGCAGAGTGAATCCAGGTGTTCTGCTCTCTGCTCTAGTCTGAATCGTCACCTAACACGAGCAGCCCTGTGACAGGGCCGTAACTCAGACACTGAGCCCTTCCTGGTGCTCTTCTCCCCCAGACACATCACCTTGGCTTTTAGAAGTAGCTCTCTCTGCTGCAGCAAGATGAACCTCCAGCTGTACTGTAAAAGAGGAAAGGTTTCCTCTCCCACTCTCTGTATTTAGAAGGGCAAAGAATAAAACACCAGAGGTACCACAGTCCTCACATCGCTACGCTTGCCCCTCTACCACAAGCCGCAGTATCACGAGGGCTCAATCTACAGCGTTCACCCGACCAGCTCCTCTGGGTGGAAGGCAGAGAGAGAAATGTGTGTTCATAAGAAAACTTGCCTGAGAACAGGCCCACTTCTGTTTAGAAGTTTACATCCATCTTTAGTCAAAAGATCCACCCTGCGAGCCCTTCCTTTACCAAGAAGCAGCTGAAAAAGACATCAAACTCAGACTGACTGACAGCATGTTGCACACTTCCCACATAACATTTCTTAGGATTGAGTCCGACAGCAACTTTAAATTGAGATAAAAGGGTTTCTTCTGTACTAAATGACTCCAGACCCTGAAAGCCACTCATGTGTAAAAAAAAGTTTGAGTGGCAGCAGGTAGCAATACTTTTGCAACTTTGCAGATTTTTAATATTAAGCATAGAGCAGTGAACTGGAAGACAGAAGTTTCTGTTCCATAATCCAAATATAAATTAGCTTCCCTTTTATTCTATCTTAACAGACTTCTATAGACAAACAGCTTTTATAGAATGATGGGTTTAGTCTGCACGGACTTACTGAATTCCATTAGCAAAAATTGTTATATTTTATTTACTGGCAAACAAAGAACGGGATGCAACTTCACTTTTGATAGAGCATTTGTAAGGAACCACATGCCTCAGCAAAAGCAATGAAAGTGGTTTTGTTTTCTTTGTTTAAGCTCCTCAACTGAAAAAAACAAAACAAAACATTCTTCATTGAGCTCTTTCTTAACTCCCTTTTTAAAACCATTTGTTGCGAGAAGGAAGTTTGTGGCAGAGTCAACACAAAGGCACGGCCACCTCAGTGAAAAATTTCGATTCTGCAGCTAAATACTCTTGCCCTATAAACAGCTGAAATTCATGTAGTTCTTAGCGCATTGTCCTATATAAAAACACACGGAGCAAGACAGCAGTCAAACAAATCCAGTTCTTTGCAAACCCTGCCCTGTAGAAGCTGTTGCCTACTTCTATGCAACCTATAATCACAACAGGGAAATACTACGCTTTTCAAGAGTCAGTTAGAAATAATGAAGTACTACTCCCTAGCAGACTTGTTTGTGATGCAGAATCAATGGTGATTAACTAAATATTTATTCAGCAGTAGATGATAACCCTGCTGAAAGGTAAGCACCAACAGTTTTTCCTAAAAGATTATCAACAGACCTTTATTTACCACAGCAGCAGCCCGAACCTCTCCTGCTTACCCCACACACCAAGTGTGAGGGTGGCACAGTGGGACACTATTCAGCTGCAAAGCATTTAGCACCACTACACACTCCCATCAGGCTTCATCTCCCTAAAGATCACAGCCCACTCAGGTGTATCGCACCAAAGCGGATCAGAAAACTGAGCCTTCTATGTGAAGCAATACCGTTGACAGAATCACGGATTTTGACTGCTTTACATAAGCGACAAAGAAACCAAAGTTTCTCTCAGACCTTAAGGAGTGTAGGTTTATTCTTGTTCTAGCTGTAGGCTCTGGTTGAATAGGACTTTTCTCTGCATTTACAGGTTGAATGCCAAACCAACAATTATGACTCTCGGGACACCAACATTTGCGTTCAAGAAGTGCAAACAAACATGATTCATTGTGATTACGCATCTCAATAGGTCCTGCATGCTTCAGCCTGAAGTATAACAACCAGTATGATAAACTGTGACAAACAGTTCTTCAGCATGTTTAATCAAACGTTTATCATTTCTGTACGTATCTGTTAGAAGTATCTGCTTTGCAAACCCTATGTTGTGCGTCCAAACACGAAAGCACAATTTCAAGTGTGGGGCTACTGAGACATTAAGCATGTTGTCAGTGCATGGCTTTTTCCTATACTTCAAGCTGTTACTCAAATTGTTTCTCTAAGGAGGTCAGGGTACCAACAATTTGTGTTTACTACATCTGAAAGAAATAGCTAATATTTGCCTAAATAGATAATGTTTGCAATTAACACAAACTTTCCAAAGAAGAAAGTGACATAAGCTCATTGGTATTTAAACAGTGAATACCAGCAACATCTCCACAAGAGTTTAAAGATTTCAGTTTCCCATCTTGAAAAGTCAGTTTCATACCCAGATTAAATACTTTGAGACTAAGGCACATAACTGCCTACTACTACAATCAGAGCTCTGTAAGGGGGAGAAGTTAAAAAGAACAAACTTTTATTTACAAAAGCCAAAAAGATACTGGCAGTAGTCAGTCACTGCTATTAAGAGAACTTTACACATCTGCACAAACAAGGAAGGATTTTTAATACAGGGTTCTCTGGAAACGTTTTGTTAATGTTTTTGTAGGTGTGTATTTTCAAGACGACTGAAAGCAGTTTTCAGTCTGCTTAAGTTTAACCCTGGGATAGAACAGAAGACCACAAAAGCTTCAGTGTTTTGGATTTAATTTCAACCCATAAAAAAAACACCAATTAGGGAAGGGTGACTATATTGCAAATCATCTTTTTTTGTTTTTTAAATAAATAACCTGCTCACATACCAGGACAACAGGAGACCAGGAGCTACGACTTCTTGTATAACCTTGCAGTTGTTTGTGATACTATCCTATCGGCTGACGTACAATGAAAGGCTTGAAAAAGAGGTGATGAAAGAAGAGTTAAAGAGCTGGATTGCAGAATAATTTGACAACACATTTAATAGTTTCCACAGTCAACAATAGTTTCGCTATCCCTTTCTTCATGTATCAACTCTGCCATTTTGTTGCTTATTGGGTTCCGTTTTCATCCTTTATCTCTTGGTGGTAGTTATGCCATCTTCCCCCACATGTCAAAACATTCCAAGCTGGACGTATCTAAGATCAAGGGAGTGCTGCTGAGCAGTGATAACGACATCAGTGCTTTATCCCCCATTTCAGAGCAAGTTGAAGAGGAGGAGAGGTTATTAGAACTTTACTAACTGCAACCTTGGTAAACAGTTAAACATGAAAAGAAACAATTAAGCTTTACCTTCTCAATTAACATTTTAAATATCAACTTTAAGCGCTTTCTTTAAGCTAGAGATCACTTATCAAAAAATTCATACAACTGGTTACCATCATCTACAATGACAGCATTTCAATTTCACATTACTATTTTACACCAAAACACAAACACAATTTATTTTAAGTCAGTCTTTGTAACAAACTTGGTAGACTAAAACTGGCACTGACAGGCAGCCTATTTGGGCACATCCTCAATTACACACCATAATCAAGATTATTCAAGGTGTCCAGATGTTGCTCAAAAATTAGCTCTTCCACTTTGACAGTAGAGGTTTTCTAGGGACAAGTGCTCTTCGACATCACTTAACAAAAATTGTCATAGGTGACAGCATGAAATTGCAAGAAGATAAAATAGAACATGTTAATTGCTTTCCTCCCACCAGTGCAGACCACCTTGATGAAATGCTAGTGGAACTGGTTGTTCAATATCCACATTAACTTTTCCAAAGGCAGCAGAAGAGCAATTTTCAGTTTTATTAGTATCACTTCTACTTTTATAATCCAGCCACAACATTTGTTGATTATTCTGTTAGGAGCCGGAAACATAAATACAAAAATGAAGAGTGATACATTTTACACTCTAAGCCATTTAATGACCACAACAAGCATATTTTAGAGTATTATCTGGAATGGAAGTTTTTACTTCCCTTTTCCCAAAGGCAGCTAGCTCTATCTAAAAACTACTTCTTATGTTAGTTAGCACTATTAACTTTAAACTTTTAAACTATGCCTATAAGTGAAGAGTCAAGGCAGTGTTTTCCAACCTTAATGAAAAGTAACTTAATGGCATGAGCACTGAAGTTGGACAATAACATATGTCATCACAGAAAGCGTATTCATTGAGTTTGAGAAAGAAGCAATTCATCCCCACTCTACTTGCTTGGTAAACCAGTCTTTACTCTCCGCTCATTCTTACTTTTTTGTGCTTGTATTTTCAAGTGTTCTGCGTTTACTTTGCCTACATCTTTGCAGAGATTGGTCTCCTCACTTAGCTAGTAAGGCAGATGTCAAAGTCCCAAGGTACAGAAAATTTTGTTCTATTAGATTCAGATCACAGAACAGGCAAGTATTTCTCCTTATGGTTGATTAGTCACAGATGAAATCCTGAATCTTGCATATTGTCTTTTCAGTAACATTTAAGGTTTCATGCATTTTGAGGATGTTCAAGAACTTGTTTCTTTGTTGACTGCTAATAGCTAAAAGGAAGAATAAGGTTGCAACAAGGAGTAATTCTGTGCTCGCAGATTTAGTGTCCTCTGCGAGAATCTGCCAGCTGTTTAGCTGTGGATCAAGACACTTTTCCAAGACAAGAAGTGCAACCTCAGCAGAAAACTCAGGCTTCTGGAATGATCGTGATGCGGGTTCACAGCAAGAGTTAAAAGTCAGCGACAGACTTGGAACTCACTGAACTTCACTGATGAAGAGTCATTCATCACCATTAATTGCAACATTAAGTATTGGCAAAAGACTAACGAATTAGTATGGAAATAACAAAACCAGTTAAGTCTCAATGACAGATAAGTTTTTCTGACATGCTGTACAATCTAGGAGGCAACCTTTCAGTTTTCTTTCTTTTCTGTTTGGACTGAGGAGAAAACACCCAAGGGATGTTTCTCTACAGTTCTTTGCCTTAGAAGAGGGTCATAATGTACAGCCAATAATGTGACTCAGCTGTCTCAAAATTTCAGGGAATTTTACAGTAAGTCTTAGTCAATTCGGTAAGTCTTCTGTATTTGACAAATACGCTTTGTGGTTCACAATCCTCAAAAGCTACATTTGCAAGCATTTCTTTGATCAGAAGCTGTAAGCCAAACTGCCAAAGTTTTCCTACATAAAATCCATAAGTGTAAAAGTTAAGGAAACATGTTAATGGGTAGACAAAAAAAAAATCCAAAAAAGAATCTCAGGTGTAATTAACTTCCTACTGGTAAAAAGTAATGGGGCACAAAACAAGAGATCACTGAACCTTAAGGTCTATGTTTGACCCAACTGTTCTTAAACTAGACTGCAGAAGTTGTCATTTACGTCTACTGCTGTAAGTTAACAACACAGCAGAGCTGCCAGAGCTTCAACAGTTCTCCATCATTCTCTCCCCCTCAATTTCAGAGGCAAGCTGGTTTCTTTGAGTTTTGTTTTTAAATTTCTAGAGTTCAGGTATTTGAGCATAGTTTTTCAAAAACAGACTGTAAATATTCCCAGCAAATGTACTTGGTCAAATATGCCTACTAAGTGCTTTTATTCCCCGCATTACTGGCTCTAAGAAAAGAATGCTCTTAATAGAGAGCAAGTGATGTCCACTGTCCCTCACATTTCTTGTTTGAAATAGGCTTCTTAGACAGCCTTTCACAAATATCTGTATCCAGAATTAACTGTAGAAATACTTTTCTAGAAGTGTAAATCTATGCTATATACAACAAAACAACATACTGCCTGCACAGCCATTAAGTACTTAAACTGAGAAGACAGATCCAGAATTACGTAAGCTGTACTCAGTCTGCTGCATTTCCATTTGACTACAAATTAACTTACAGAATTTATAAAAATGCCTTTTTTTTTTTAATAACAGTTTAATTCCCTCTGCCCCCCAGCTGGGCTTGCTTTTGTGTTGGGGTTTTTTGTTTATTTGGGAGGGGGTAAGGTGTTAAGAGTTTGGCTTGGGGTGGGTTTTTGGGGTTTTTTTGTTTGTTTTCTTGTTTTTAAAGTTAATACCATAGCAGTGCTCCAGGGAAAAGAAAAAACTCACAGTTAATACCTCAGAGCATTATTTCTAGTTCATTTAACACTCCATTAACCATTCAGAAATAGATTTATAGAATAAATTGTTGGAAGTAACCTCTGGAGGTTAGCTGGAGTGACCCTGTACTCTGAACACTTCACATATGTTTGGTGTCCAAATAAATATTAAGAGAAACAAATCTATTTTCTCCCTCCATGGCTCACAGTTGGATTAGGATACTACAATGTGAAATTTGTAGCAGAATTCTTTGCCATGACACATTCAACTTAAAGGGCAAAAGAAAATTCCCATCCAGTTTTAGCATAAATATTTTTGCAGACTCTTCTAGCCCTAGCTACAATTTCAGACAGGCATCATCACTTGGAGCAACTGGATGTCTGGCTTTTTAAAAGGATGAAACAAAACTCCTACAAGCATGGAATGTAATGGATAAAAAGCTGCTAAAACCCCAACAAACCCTACCTTAGCTTACAGTACAAACCAGGAGTCTGTTTCTTTGGTTAGCCAAAGTACAAACTCTTATTCTTTCCCTAATGCTCCCTCTCCAACTCAATCACGCACCCAAAAAAAGGGCATATATGGCACATTTTTTCCCACCTTGGAGATTTACTAGATTTCACACACTTTTCAGTAATTACAAAACAGTAAGTAATAAGAGAAAACCTATTTTTATAGTGGTATTTTAAGAATAAACTGGAAAGACTAATTTTTGCAGTATTATTCCTGCTACAGTTATAAATCATAAAAATCAAGTTCCTGATCAGTATCAAAGTTAAAAAAAAAAATCTCAGCTTCCCCTCATCCAAATACAACATTTTCAAATACCCTATTTACTACAACCTTTGTTTAACCTTGATTAACGCACTCAACTAGGCAAAGCAAACCTATATACGATACCCATCTACAACATGCTACTGCTTCTTGCATGATTTGGAATTAACATATCATCCCAATTTCCTTTCTCCCAAAACAGGCAAGAAAAGCAACAGCAACAGTTTTCTATTTGGAAGTGACTGATATTCGCAAGGTGTTCAGATACTGGAGTTATCCTGTTATCTAGAAGAATCTGCACCAGAAGTCTAGAGCTTACAGAATGAAGTGACTTATGTACAAAATTTTTAAGGAAGTAGTTTTTGCAGACTAAATGTCAGCCTTAGGCTTGTTGTCTAGCCATTTATAGATAACTTTAAATTCTTTCCGAGTTACAACTATGATTATCATCAAGGTTTTTCAAAATTGTATTACACATGACCAAGCCATTAAAAAAGCACATTACACATTTGATTCTGAGGAACAACCGTGATCAGTGAGTCCATTCTTTATGCAGTAACACTTTTAAAGGTGTGATTTTCTTCCAATAACTGGTAAAGCGGGAAGCCCTTGCTTGTTGTAGAAATTCCTATTCTAAAGCTTCCAGCAACTTTTTAAAAGTGGGTTATCCAGAAAAAAGTACCCCGCATGTGCTTCCAGAAAGCAGGAATAGCATGATCTTCAGAGAAACAGTTAACTAAGTATTGAACTACTTTATGACTTCCAATAAAGCACAACTGCTTTGTAAACAGCTCAGCTACATCACCTTTCCCAAAGAATACTACAGAAACTCCCCCCACTTGGTTTCATTATTCACGCAAGTAAACTGCAACAAGAAGCAAAACAAATTTGCCATTAACACAGAATGACAATTTGAAGCTGCCAAACAACTAAAACACCTTGGCATGGATTTGGAGGCTGGGCTCAGTGTGCTTTGAAAAAAAAAAAAAAACCAACCTGAAACATCATCTCCAGGTTGCTAACAATGGCATGAAGTTAACACATACGAAATTCAGGGCACCTGCTCCAGTCAAACTCCACTTGCAGCTCTGAAGTTGCCATATTTACTGTCTTAATTAAAAAGCAGAATGTTTCATGGATCACATAAGGGATTGTGTGGTTTCATAAGCTCCTCTGCAAACACTGTGAGTTTGGTTGATATGTGGTTTGTCTATGTGATGACATTGGCTAAAATATGCTTCCAAATAACTAACCACTCTAGAAAGTTTGTCAATGTTATTGTTTGAGCACAAAGCTATTTCTTGCAAAACTTTATGTTCATATATGGGGTTTTATTTCAGAACAGCTTATCTAGTCAGTTCCCCACAGCAGACAAAACATTAAATCACATCATCCTGAATACTGTAGTATTCCTAGGAACTAACAATGTTTACGCACAGCAAGAAGTGGACTGTGATTATTACATCGCATTACAGAATTGCGGCATGGAAGCAGCTGAAGCAACAAGTATGAGAACATCTTTATAAATTAATTGTGAGGTAAGAGACAGTCAAGAATGATTCAGGTCATAATGGGAAAGTTTCTAACTTTATCCAGTGTGATGAGTTTGAAAGTCTACTATAGCTCAAAGCAGGGATGTGAAGACACAAGTAACTAACAGAACAGAGCCCAGATTTCTTCTATTAAGTACTAGAAAACACAGATTCAGAATCCAGTTTGTGTCTCCTTCACAAGTTTGCTGTGGAACTGCAGAATTAACTCAAGCAAAGCTTTATAGCCCATATTGTCTACTTTTGAACACATACTTTCTTTGTTCTGCATATGTTCTGTTTATAAATCAACCTCTGTTCAATCACATTTTTAAAGTCAACAAGGACGGAATTCTAGAGAAAAGAAACTTGCAGAGACATATCAGTAACAGCAGCATAAGTAACAGACCTGATACCTTAATAACTTGAGGAATACTGAAAACACCAACAAACCCCCCAAAGAAAAAGCAAACATGCAGTTTGGTCAAAGTTTTGTTAACATTCAGTTTACTAGAGAATACACAAGTACTGGTAAAAAACAGCAGTTTCATATTTAAAATCAATAAAAACAGATCTCTTGACAGTAGGAAATATGAAAGAAATTTTTAAAAGTAGCATAGACGTGATGCTGCTACTCTTAGTTGACTGCAGCTGGAAACAAGAGATGATAAGCCACTGATCCATACACGGATCCAGTTGGATAAGGCTCTGCTCCCAGTGTCAATAACTAGCCCAGACGCGGGCTCTAGCACAAGAACGGCTAAAACATATTTATAGAAAATAGCTGTATTTCAGGGGTGGAGGTGAGCCACACTCGAAAACAACAAACCACTACGGTTTTTCCTCTCCCAGGAAAGGAAGGAAGACCCACAGAGGAGGATTGGACAGAGGAACGCCCCGGAGCTCTCCCAGCCCAGGGCAGCCCCCCCGCAGCGCTCCTGCAGGAGGAGGCAGCGGGCTCCGACCGCCCCTCCAGCCACCCCGGGGGTCGCGCTTCTCCCTCCGGCTGCCAAAGACGAGCAAGACGCCCCGCAGCCCACGGAAAGCGGCGCTCCCCTCCGCCACCGCGCGGCCAGGGCGCCGGCAAGCCCCCGACCCCCGCCTCACTCACCTCACAGCCGCGGCCTCCCCGCCTCCGAGCCGGCCCGCAGCCGCCGCCC